>JADRCD010212557.1:0-28716 GCA_019843815.1 Montemys delectorum
TCCCCCAAGGAGAGACAGGAGCTACTTAAAAGGAAGGACTTTTATTAATATTTTACAATTAAATTGCAATCTCTTTATCCTTTCTCCCTTTGTAATTTTGTGTTGACCTATGTAAGTGCTTTGTCTGTGTAGCATTCCATCTTTCTGGGTCATCAGATGAGAAGGCTTTATTGAAAAGGAAACAGAATTAAAAATTCAATGACAGGAATTCAAATAGTGTCTCTTTGGGGCTTATCTTCTCAGTGTTTGGGCTTTTGTGGTTATTGGTCAGGGATTTTTGAGATTGGTTCATTAATGGCAAGATGAGTGATGTCAGTGTCAAGGGAGGAAATCATGTGACTTTAATTCTGGGGGTTTCTGATAGTTGCATCATACTTAAATATTGTGGATATATAAAAATATGTGTGGATGTCTGTTCATCTATTGTAATACACCCCCTTATGCTCATAAATCACAAGATAAAAATGTGAATTAGAAAAGACCCAATATCTTAGTGAGGCAAATGATAGTAGTTATTCTACTTTCATTTAAAAATAAAGAATAGATAAACTATGACTTTTAAAATTATTTAAAGTGTATTAACTATAATGATGAATAAAATTTATTAATATATATTAAAATATAAAATGTATTTCTTAAAAATATTCATTAAAACTGAATAACTATGAAAGGAAGATTTAACTAAACTTTTCATTAATTTGTATAACCAAAGAAAAATTACATAGTCCAAAATTTCTCATCAACCTGTAAAATCTTATGACTTGTATAAAATGGAAAAATTGATACCAAGAATTGGAGTTATTTTATTTTAACATAAAATATAAATGTGTATTAAAGACACATTTATGTTTTCTTTTACAGTAAATGATATACAATGACAAAAATTGTGATAAGATATTTCAACAAAGTAATCAATTTAACAAAGCAAAAGTTAAAGCAAAAGTCTCAGAGATTTTTGAATATTTGTTTGCAAGTATTTGCATCATGCTTTCTGCCAAAAATAAAATATGATCTGAAAGCACTCAACTAAGTGATTCAATCTCTTTTTCTACAATAATGTAGTTTAGCATCCCATGCCTTTCCTAAAATAGTAGACTATGTTTAGAAAAAATTTAGACTCACAGCAATATTAATTCTATGTTGTGACTTTAACAATTCCTCTTTTACCATCATAAAAACAAGTTTGTAAATTTGTTCCAACTGATGAGCTCACACATCAACATCATGCAAAGCCTATGGTTTCAATCAGGTTCGCTCTTGGTATTGAAGCGCCTAAGCAAGCATATGAACCAATATATAATCATGTGTACATAGTATGTTGGTGTTCTGCAAAGTAAATTTACTGCCCTGGAAATAGCCTGAGCTCCATCTACTCATTCATTCCTCTCATTTAACCCTCAGCAAGCATTAATTATTTTCTCTATAGTCCTGGTCTACGGGGTCATTTGCTATGAAACTTTTTAGACTAGTTTCTCTCAGCTCGTGCGATAGATTTAAGCTTACTCCATATAGCCACATATTTTGATATATGTATATTTTTTAGCTCTGATACTTTGCTTCCTTGATATAGTTGCTTATCTATTCAGCTCATGATAGGCACTTCAGTTGCTCCTGAATTCTTGGCAATTCTGAGAAATAATTGAGTAACAATTTATGTGCATGTTTTTCCTATCATCATGTATTCTCAGCATTTATAGCTAAAAGCTTCATCTGTTATGATTGGGTAAACTCTGTACCAACTTAACTCTGTCTCCAACATGATAACCTTTTGTTTTGCCCTGATTCTGTTTAACTTTTTCTTCTACCTGCTGGTAGAGGAATGCGCAGATATTTGTTCTGAAAACATTCAATCATTTGATTATATTTTATGTGCATTTACAGGCTTTAGAAAGACTGCCATGCTTAGTGGTGACCAGCTGTTCTAAGCTGTACAGCCATAACAGGGAGATGACATGGAGAGGCATGGAAAGAGAAGTGCACAATCTTATGGTATAGTCTTGTTCTTCCTCGAATGAAATTGAAAACAAAATAAAAATTAACACTAGAGTATTTTATTTAATTTTTGAAAAAAAAAAACTAGGGAGCCAATAATTGTACAATCCAAATAATGATTCAGTAGAGCAGTATGTTTGTTTTCTATTTGCTTGTTTTTGATAGAGGGTCTTAATATGTAATCCTGAAAGGCCTTGAGCCTTGAACTTCCTCTATATACCAGGCTGACCTGGAACTCACAGTGATCAGCTTGTTCTTGGATGGTAAATGATGGGATTACACAAATCATGGTTTACTTACAATTTTGAATGAGTGGGTTTACTGAGCATATAGCTAGTGAAAGAGTAGATAGGTAGAAGTGGAAGATAACAGTATATTATTAGATCAGTGCTCACAACTTCTACCAGAGACAACCTACCCAAGTGAGGGACTAAACAAGAGGAAGCAACGTCAATTCATGGGCTTAAAAACATACAACAAAACCAATTGGAAAAGGCACAATGAGTCAGCCAGCTGGAGTTCCCAGTTGAAAACATGATGCAGAATAGATTTAGACTTTGGATAAAATTTTTGAGTAAAAGAAAAAATAGCAACAGAGAGACAGACTCATCTAATCAGGTGCTTACAATGAGCCCATGGAAATAGGCCAAAGAAGCCATGCTTAGTCCCTTGGGAGTTCCTTATCACAACTTCTAGTCAGATCATTGTCTACATAGATGAAGTACTGCCTTCTCTTCACAACTGACATCAGTTTTATATTATGAGATAAATAATAGTAACCTTGACTGGAATAGATCACCTTCCAACTACTCTTTTGGGCTGTTATTTTCTTTTCATTTCTTCTCATCACAAAATTAGGAGGGCAGTCTGGACCAAGAAATGGTATTTCAGAGGACATTTTGGAAAATAAACACACGGGAATATATTGAGTTTTGTAGTCTCCTGCATTTGAGTTTTTCTAAGATAGGGTTTCACTAGATTAGCCTGGTCTCATGATCTTACTTGGATTCTGTAGGAACTGGTGTTTTCAGGCATATAAAACCACACCCAGATGAAATCTAATGACTTAAAATTACAGCAACATATATATTTATTACTTTTCTTTGACTTTTATTTTTCCCTGATGAATAGCTGATTGATTGAGGATGATTGACAGATACAAGTATTCAAATGAAAACAACTCCACATAAATATCTCTTGATAAATAGTTTTGATGAGTAAATGAAGTTGTGTATTTATTTTTAAAAACTTTATTTTTCACAAAAAGAATATTCTGTTTTTTTTTCTTTGCTTTGTTTTGTTTGTCTTTACAAAACTCTTGACCATTGCTCATATCTGGACAGTCTACAGGGAGATAAATTTACCAAATTTATTCATAGTTAATTATAAAATATAAAAGTCTCAAAGGTGAGGCAGGAGAAATGGCTTATTAAATATCTCTGCTGCTCTTTCAAAGGACCTGAGTTTAGTTCCCATCACCCACATTGGGCAGCTAAAAGACAACTTCCTGGATCTCCAGATCCGTGGATTTGACACCCTTTCTGGCCTTTTCATATACATAAATAAAAAACAAAATAAAAATTCAAAATTTCATAATTGCCTTTTGCAGAACTAGATTAATTCTTTCAGGGCAAATTCTTACTCTTGTGAAACTGGATCAGATACCCTCATGATAGTTGGCTATAGAGCAAGGCTACTTCCTATATACAGCATATGGGTGGATGTAGAGTTGGCTCTGTAGTCAAGGGTAGTTACTGATCCTTTGAAGGTTCCCAGAGTTCCCAGCACCCATGGTGAGCCATTCTTAACAGTTTGTAACTCCACTCCCAAGGGAGACAAAAGCTTCTGGATTCTGCAAACAGCTACACTCGCATCCACAGACCTATGGACAGCCATATACAATACAGATAGTTAAAAGAGTAAACTAAATTTTAAAAAATCTCCAATGCTACATTATAATAATCATTCTAATAAATCTACTTGTTTACAAATCAAGTTCTAGTTACACTGTTGCCACTATCTGTTGAAAATAAAAGCACCGTGAAACCTTACACATTTTTCTCATACCTTACTATATTATATAATATTATCCTATATTTTGGCTCAAATCATCAGACTGCACTAATTATAATAAAAAGTTGGGCAATGCTTATTTTAGATTACTTACTTCATTCAGATTAAGTTTTTGGTGCTTAAGGATAACATTATCTTCAACAAAACTTTCCATAGTAAGCACCTTTATGTCATTCACCTTTCAGGAAAGATGGCACTAATATTCATAAGTGATGAGAGCTATCCATTTGGCTTTCAAATAGGATGTGAAGATCCTTAATGACAGAGGAGATAATTGTAAGTCAGGTTGGCCTGCTCTTAAAGGAAATAAAGAGAGGCTGAGCTTGTATGAAACCATCAATCTTCTGATCTCCAATCCAGGACTTTCCCGCCACTGAGCTATGATTCATCAATACTAGGAAGCTAACCAGCCTCAGGAAAAGATCACCCATTTATATCAGTCCTTTCCTTGTGTGGCTAGTATCTCAAACACCATGTGCACAGAAGAAAGAGTCAGAAGTGACAGTGATCGCAGTGACTGGTATGCAGATTTCTCTCATATTATTAGGAGACTTGATGACAAAGAATGAATTTAGCAAACTCAGACATTGAAATACTGCACTTTGACTATGTTTTATCAACAAGCGAAAAATCACTTTTTTTTTTATAGCAACTTACTTTGACTCTTTTATTTTTATACTGCTAAGAAAGCATGGAGTTTGCATGGAAGTATGTGTTGCCTTATGGATCATACTGGCACAGGCTACGGGTGTTAAAAATCCATGCATTTCAAATCAAATTGGTACATTTACATCTATCTCAGAAAGTGAAATAACAGAATTCAAGAATGGAGACTGCAACCCAAAAGACCAAATCATGGTATGTAGATAAAGAAATAGCAGCAGCTTTCATAGAGGTTATTTATTATTTGTTTATTCATTCATTCATCTTAATACTGAAAAAAATTGTAGATACAACCAACTCTAACCAAATAGTTGTGTGTGTGTGTGTGTGTGTGTGTGTGTGTGTGTGTGTGTGTGTTCTATTTGAATATCTTCTTCTAGACAGAAAGGAATAATCATAAAGATAGAGCAATTTGAATCAAATTTAAGTATATTCTCCTTTGCATCTTGCTAAACTAATTTCCTTTACATCAGCTATGCTCTAGACATAACGTGACTGCAGCAGTGGCTTGGCTTTGCAAGAGGGTAGGATAAACAAGTGTTCTTGCCAGCACAGAGTTCTAGTTGAACTTAAACAGAAAAAGGATAAAACATAGATGGAAGGCGAAGCAATAATCTGTCACGTGTTGACTTCTGCCTGAGGCAGAGGAAAGAGCAGTTGACAGTGCCTTCTCAGGCTGAAATTCACTACTACGTTGATCACGCTGGCCTTGAATGTAATGACAGCTGTCTGTCTCTGCCTCCTTGAGTGCTGGGATTGAAGTTGTAGGCAGCCATGCCGTGGGTAATTGATGATGCCACAACGTTATGCGTTCATTTTGCTTTGATGTGGAAGTCTAGTCCTTTCTTCTTCATGTCTAGTAAAGACGGTGCGCATGATCTGTTAGTGGAAGGTTGAGTCTAGGCACTAGTTATGTCTTGGTTCACAAGAATTTAACAAGAGAAATGCTATTAGAAAAAAAAGAGGGAGAGAAGGAGGAGAGGAGGTGAGAGTGGAGGCAAGGGCAATAGAAGGTTCTGAGTTGAGAACAAAGAATGACACTCCTAATACCTGACCCAGCCTGTCTTGTTCAAGTTTCTTGATCTTGGATGTTGCAATAGTCACAAGGAAGAAATTATAATTAGAACTAGCAATGATTCCCTTGTCTCTCAATCTGGCTTCAACCATATTTCTTTTGCTAGAAATAAAAATAGCTTGCACAATACATTACGGAACATATCTGACCATATTGCAAAATTTTGCTCCTTTTGTGAGAAACTTTATTTAGGACAACAGCCTTAGGCAAAAAGAAGGTGAGCTAGTCCCTAGCATCACTGTTTAGAGCATAATTGCTGATTGTACCCTGATGCTGCTTAAAGCACAATGTGACGATCAATCTTAGATTGGAAAGTCTGAGGAGCAATTGTTTCAACATGTTGCAGAACACTGATTATACGACCTACGTTTTGATATGACAGTCTCCTCCACTTTCTATTTTGGTATGTCATTACTGTGTGAAACTCTGGCATTGATGGTTTGTGGTCCTGGGCTTTGACAATATAAGTACAAAGACCAATCACTAGTATTGTCACATAGTGTGGTGTGTGTGTGTGTGTGTGTGTGTGTGTGTGTGTGTGTTTTGTGTGTGTGTGTGTGTGTGTGTGTGTGTGACCTTGCAGAAGTTGTATAACCTTTCTGAGGTTAATTCTGTCTCTTGGCTTGGTTGAGATGGCTCAGGGAATAAAGACAATTGTCACCAAGCCCATTCCAGGACCCACAGACTAGAGAGAGTTGATTCTTGCAAGCTGTCTTCTGAGTGTACATGTATGCATATAAGAAATATGCTAAAGTAATTTTTCTTTTAGTTTTGAGATTATAATTACGCAACTTCTTCCTATTCATTCCTTCTTCTAAGACCTCTCTCACACCCACTTCTGTTTTCTTTCAAATCTAGTCATTTTTTCAGTTTTATACTCATCATGGATATATATATATATATATATATATATATATATATAATTCCTAAATATAACATGCTCCATCTGTACAATGTTACCTGTATGTGTTATCACAAATTACCTTTTGCTATTGATGGGATCTTCCCCAGGGGTGATCATTTCTCCAATTCTCAGTACTCCTTACTTATTTGTAATTCACTTTATGAATATAAATATACTGTATATCCTATCAACTCTAAGATGTGTTTCTCACTACTCTTGGGTATGGGATGCAGACATCTGTCCAAATTGTTCCTGAAATTGGGACAAATTCCAGAGATTTGCTCCTAGAGGTAAATGATAAGATTTTGAAATTTTGTGGTTTTCACAGTATATAATGTACACATTTCAAAATTTCAATATTGAATTTCTTTTGATGCTTTATATCAAAGTTCCTTTAAGATTTAATTTTTTGTTAGGTTACTATTGCTATGACAAAAATAAATCAAGCAGGGGAACATTTAAAAGAAAATATTTGCTTGAGGGCTTACATTTTCGGAGGGTTAGTCCATGGCCTTAACGGTGGGGACAGTGATGGCAGTCAAACAGTCAAGCATTGTAGTATCTAGGCATTCTGATCCACCGAAAGCAAGCTGAGAGAGAGCAAGACAGGAAATGGCATGGGATTCTGAAATCTCAAAGCCAATACATACTGACACACCTTTGCCATCAAGGCCATACCTCCTAACCCTTCCTAAACAATCCACCAACTGGGAACCAACACTCAAATATATGAGCCTAGCTGGGAATGTTCTCATTTACGCCACTAGACTATGGGTACTTGATAATGATTATCACCCCGGTAGGAGTAGGAAGCCCCTAGGAAACAAACCTCTGAATGTATCTGTGAGGTAATTTCCAGCAAGTTTATCTGAAGTGCCAAGACTCACCTTGATTGTGTGTAGCATCCTTCTACTCTAGACTGACATTCTAGACTGAACAGAAAGAGGAAAAAAATAACCAAACACTGGTTCCTTTTTTGTTACTGAGCATGTGTGCAAGGTGTTCAGCTGCCTCATTTTCCTGCTGCTGTGCTGTTCTGACATCCCAACTGTGAGACAGGGTCACACTTCCTTGCTTAAGTTGTTTGTGTTGGGTATTTTCTTACTGCAGTGAGGAAAAATAACTAAGGGGAGGCCATGATGAGACAATGAAGAAGCAATCGCAATGACAAAGCTATAACATGTGTAACTGGCTATGTTCTTTTCAGCTTCATAATCCAGTAACAAATGTGAGCAAATCTTGGGCTGGATGGTATGGGTTAGATGAACGTTTACAGGAACTTTTTTATTAAATAGCTACTAAAAACAATCACATTTCTATGAGCATGTGATGAACAAGACCTACTACAAACCTGACTGCCTATAATGGTGTGAAGGAAGGGGATTAAATACAAGGAAAGAAGTTGGAAATGAAACTGAGTAACTAGGTAGCATGCTAATTTAAGGGACAACATACGCCCCTATGTCCCATTCAAAAAGCAGGAGAATTCTTGGGAGGCACAGAGGCAGGATCCCTAAATGTCAGTGGGTTTATCTAAGGAACTCAGAAGAGATGAATGAATGGTTCTGCAGTGTAGAGTGAGAGGTACTTTATCTATTTTGCTCTGTTTTCCTTGCCCTAATATCCAGGCATTGATGGAGACATTTTAGAAAACTTCTGCTTAAGTATTTGGGAGCAGTTGAATCGCCATTTTCATTGAACAAAAGCAGGTATCTTTGAACTATTTTTACTTGGCTCATGCTAAAAATTATTGAATTTCCATTTTGATTTAAATGATGAGGATGATCACTAAAAATAAAACGAGCCAAGTTTTATGTGTCTTGCATTTTAACAAGTTGGATGTCTCATTGGAATGCACTGCCTTCTTGTTCCACATTTATTTTTGGAATTTAATAAGGCGCCTGTCATAGCTGCCTCAAGGCTAAAAAACATCATGGGGGGAAATCCAAAGTACTGTCATGTTTGAGTGACATGGAGCCAATTTTACTTTATTTCCTTTTCATGGTATGGGGTGGGGGTGGCTGAAATTAGTTGGTCTCAGTTCTGAAAAGGCATGGCTATACCATCTGTTCCAAAGACCTTGTGCTGGTTAACTGGTAATGACATTGCCCAGTGACATGTGTCAGGTGCATGTGATGCAGGGAACCAGTGGAGGATTTTCATTAACAAATTAATTCTGTGCATTTTACTGCAAAGCTCGTTGTCATGATAGATTCTGGTCCTGTGCCACCTACTTCCAGAAGCAGGTCTCATTACCTGAGAATCTTGGGAAGGTAATAACTGCTTTATTTCTTCTTTGTGCTCCCAGAGCACATAATTAACATACTGGCTCATTTAGCTCAACCCTCCATAGGATGAGGGTGTGCGAATACAATGGAGATTCAGACACACTGCCAAGCATAATGGCTTCTGTTCTGAGCCAGGAGCAGGAAACACTCTGCCTCTCTGCCATTTTCTGTTGATTTGAGGGGGGGGGGGAGGAAGGTTGATGTTTAACCATGTAGCTACCTTAAATAGGAATACTCTTTTTCTAACAATTATTGTGTTAGTAACTGCCTACCAAGAGATGAACCATATACATATATGTATATAGACTCACACATATGATTGCATACATTTATATATTCATAGTTTAATGGAACCACAATATTTTTAAAAATGCAAGTAACATTGACATAGGTATAATAGATGAATCTTGCTATTATTTACATACTAAATTAGAAACTTAGTGAACTGACAGCTTTGATATGCAAAAATGCATTATATTCCTTTTAATTAGTAAGGCTAACTGGGATATTCATTTCAAACATTTACTATTAAACTATACTTTAGGGCTATCTTTCCCTACTGATTATTAAGAAGTGAGTTAAATTTGTAAGAGTCTTAATGGTTTACTTTCTGTTTCTGTGGTAAATGCAATAACCAAACCCAACTTGAAGAGGAAGTGGTTTATTTCCTCATCTTACAGGTCATAGTTCACCCTTGAGGAAAGTCAGGACAGGGACTCTTGCAGGGCAGGGATATGAAGGCAGGAAATGAAGCAGACAGCATGGAGGAACACTGTATCCTGACTTACTCCCTTCTTCTATACAGCTAGCTTTCGTAGACTGCCTAGGTACCACTGCCCTGCCAAGAGACAGTCCTGCCCAGAGAGGCTGGGCATCCCTCGTTCAATCAGCAATCCAGAAAATTTCCCACAGATATGGGTGTTAGCCAATGTGATTTGAGCAAGTCCCTTGTCCCAGATGACTACAGTTTGTGTTAAATTGACAATTAACACTAAGCAGTTAATAATGTTGTGCTATTAATAAATTCAAAGAGTAATTAAAATGTAGTTAGATAGCTCCTACCCTTAACACTTGAAATTTCCTATTGAATAAAAGAAAAGACAAAACCAAAGTCATTTTTAATAAGTTTGTGCTTTCTTAGGAACAAGTTATACTACTATAAATTTTTCCTTGTATGTCACACTTCATGTCGTGTGTGTGTTTTGTGTGTGTGTATGTGTGTGTGTGTGTGTGTGTGTGTGTGTGTGTGTGCGCACGCATGTTGATAGGTAAAAATAGAGAATATGATTATAAGAAATTTCATCCTGAGGTTGTATAACCACATACACAATAACTCACAGTTTATGGCTACTCTGGCTCAGGACTGTATTATATAAAAGAGTCTTTTACAAGAGGAGAAGGTTTAAATGGGTAAGTATTGGGTACTGTTTCTAAAAGAGTTTTAATCATTGGGTGTTATTGATGAAGCATGCATCCTGGGAACTCAGCTCATTTTTTTACACTTAACAATGAACATTTTACTTTCTTTTCTGATGAAATTCCAAAGAACTATTTTAAATATCCAAATATGTTCTAGAGCTATCAATAAACAATATTTTTGGTAGGCAGTAAATGTAATTTAAACAAATACTTTAGAGAGAATGTACTCTTTGATTATAGCTGAACTTCATCTGAGCTTATACAAGCTATCTCCCAGGAGGATACATTATTTTCAGTCGAAGACATAGGCAGATTTATGAGTTGTTTGATTTAAATTCTTATTTGATTCCTAAACACTTTATTACCTGACTTGTTATTGACAACCAGTACAAGGGTGTGTTGGGCCATGCTATGTTTAAAGAAAGATGTATGGTAAACTTTTCAGAGGAAAAAGTAGGTAGGAACAACTTTTCAAACATTTCACCTTCAAAAAGAAAGGCATTTATTAGTTAGTGTTTGTCTACCAAGTGATAAAGCGTTCCAAAACAAACCACAATCTTCAGTTCAAGTCTGTAAGTTTCCCATGCTGAGAAATGCTGTATTTCTCTTAAATCTATCAATACAGATCCTGGTTTGGAATTCTGTGGTCCTATTCCCAGGAGCAGCTTGGAAGAGCTCCCAAGCTTTGAGACTCATCATTATTCTTGGAAGTGGCATGAGTAGGTCATCATGGGGCTGTTGGAGAAATTGGCACTCTACTTTTGTATTAAGAGAAATAAGATGGTCTCAGCCCTATAATCATTTAGAATTATGTTGTGCTGTAGGCAGATATCGCTTCACCCTTGTCCACTATATACATAGGTTCTACATGTTCCTTGAGAGTGACTGGGTATTTCTAAGCCTCCTGAAGCTAAATTGTCCTTACCTTTACTCACATCTCAGGACTTCTAAATCTGCCAATTAGTTGTGTTTCTAACCTTCAACCTGCTACTCCAGGCCCAGTTAGGGAAGCAGCCAATGGCCACTCCACCAGAGATCTCACAAAGCTGGTGTCTCACTCTCACTCCAAATCCTCTCTCCTCCTCCTGTGTTGGAGAGCCTACTTGTGGGAACCTGAAAGTCCCGCCTCTTCTGTCCAGCCATTGGCCACTAGCATCTATATTGATTGATCAGGAATCAATTGTGGAACAGAACCTTCAGGTTTCATACAGAGATTCTTGATCAAAACTTCAGAACCACCTCCTATAGAAAGTTGTATTATTTAATTTTTATTATATTGAAAATTTTTATACTGAAGGAGTGATATAAATATTTGAAATGTAAAGCTAATATACACTTATCAGTCCATTTTTATATGAAAATATTTTAAGATGAATTTCAATTTGGTTGTTTATTTATTTATTTCTGTTAGAAATTATTATTGCTGCATATGTATGATGTGAGTGGTATATTTGCTTGTGGGCATATGTCTGTGTGTGTGTGGGGGGGGGGGGTGTGTGTGGTGTGTGTGTGAATGCAGATATATGTATACCAGGGCATGTGTGGTCTGTATGTAGATGTTAGAGAACAACATTTCAGTTATACCTCCCATCATTACTTTCTGTATCAAACTCAGAAGTAGGCTTGTATAGCAGGCAATTTCGCCTAATGAGCCATCTCAACAGCCCTAAATGTCTGTCTTTTATTGTATAACATTGAAAGTATCTGCATTTTATTATCTATAGGGCTCTATTTCTAACACCAGAAAGAAAGCACTAGTCAGCAGTCAAGGTATCAAGGGTGTGAGGTCCTTCCCAGTGTCATTTTGGAGGCTCTGACAGAAGGTACAAGGTTTTAAGGTGATCCTACGTAAGCTGACATGTCTCAAAGGCAAAGACAAAACAGTACAGGAGAAGTTTAAGCTTCACAAACTAATACAAGCATACAAGGTTTCCTTAACATTAATTTACCATAAATTTGGCCATTAATGCCAGCACTGGGGATGCAGGAGCAAGCATATGTCCTTGACTTTAAAATCAGACTATTTTGCAATAGGTAGTTCCAAGCCAGCCTGGAATATGTGTGTACTGAGACCCTATCTTAAAGTTCACACCTGTTTTTAACTCCAGCTCCAGTAGACCCAACATCTTCACACAGACATACATGCAGGCAAAAGGCCACTGCACATAAAATAAAAACAAATAAAACATTTAAAACCTTAAAATAAAATTATTTATCAAACTATGGTATACCCATACCATAGGCATGAGAAGATATGAAAAGAGCTATAAAAACGTATTATGAAACTTGATTTCACATCATAATTAAATAAAAATGCTGACTGGGAAAAGCTCCATAGGCTCAACACTGCCTGTTCAGAGCAGCTTAATACATCTCTGACTTACAGCTATAGAGACAGCAAAAAGATCAGTGGCTATCATGGGTTGGAGGAGAATGGGAAAGAGTGGGTGGAACCGAGTGATTTTTCTCAAGGTAAAACTCTTCTGCACAGTACTATAACTGTGGATATGTCATTATACATCTGTCAAATCGATAAAATGTACAACCCAGACAGTGAACTCTCATGTAAACCAGGGACTCTTTTGTTAATAATAATGTGTCACTATTGCACACAGCTCATCATGGGGAAACTGAAATGCCAGGCAGGAAGAGAAACATGTTACTTGGGAACACTATTTTCTGCCCACTTTTCTGTTAACCTAAAATTTTTATTCAACATAACCTGATAAGAAGAAAAGCTGTATGTTACAATAAAGATAAACAATTTAAGGCCCAGAAATACCAATTAATTCATTTTAAATGATTCTTCTTGAGGAGCATGTATTATTTAAAGAGATGCAAAGTCCAATCAAGTTAAAGAACTTAACCAACATGACAGTAGCATTCAACAGAGGGGCTTTTGATCACATTGGCACTGCAGGTGTTCACAGCATCCTTAGATCCAAGTTAAGAACTAGGAAGTACAGAAAACATACTTGTGGGCGGTAGGCACAGGCTCCTGGTCCTCACAGGCCCCTCTCAAAGGTTGTCCAGGTGGACAACAGATGCTCACATTGCATTCTCTACAAAGTGTAGTGTCTCTGAAGCACAAACGTCTATACAGGAAAATTCTGATTTTTAAGGAAAATATTAAAAGGATAATTAGGAAATACAGGGACAAAGTGTGGCGCAGAGACTGAAGGAAAGGCCTTCAGAGACTCCTCTAACAGGGGAGCCATCCCATATACAGACACCAAACCCAGACACTGTTGCATATGCCAAGAAGTGCTTGCTGACAGGCACCTGTTATAGCTGTCTCCTGAGAGGCTCTGCCAAAGCCTGAAAAATAGATAGGTGGATGCTCTCACCCAACGATTAGATTGAGCATGGGACTCCAATGGAGGAGTTAGAGAAAGGACTGAAGGAGCTGAAGGAGTTTGCAACCCCAGAGGAAGAACAACAATATTAACCAACCAGACCCCCCCTCCCCCAGAGCACCCAGGGACTAAACCATCCTGTGGAGGCTTGATGCCCCAATGTAGGGAAATGTCAGGGCGGTTAGGTAGGAATGGGTGTGTGGGGGGGAGGGAGCACCCTCAGAGAAGCAGGGGGAGGGGGAATGGGTGGTTCCAGAGGGGAAACCAGGAAAGGGGATAACATTTGAAATGTAAATACATAAATTATCCAGTAAAAACAAACAAACAAACAATAAATAAATAAATAAAAACAAAAAAGCATAGTTAAGGATTCTAGGAGATATGTTATAATAGGAAACTTTAGAAATCAATGTTAAAAACTCAGAAGGTAAGCCAACTAAGTATGCCTGTAAGTTGAGTTTTAAAAATATGTATACAAGGTATTTAAAATCCAACGCACTGAAGAAAATCAACTTCTCTAGAAGTAATTCACATAAAATGTACATGATAAAAACTCTAGGAATAAAATTAGTGTTCAATGAACAGTTTTATTTCAGACATACTCTTCTTTAAAATTTGTCTCTAGAAATTTTTAATTATGAGTTCCAGATATGAAACCAAAGTTTTCTATAGCTGGAAGGAATCTATCCTAGTAGGGGCACAGAAATCACACAGTGTGAGCAGCACGTGCGGGTCTGTTAAAAATGATCTTGAAGCTTCTTTTGTTTGCCAATGAGAAAAACCAACAGATGTCAGCAGATTGCTGATGATACACTCCTCCATCTAAATACTTGTACTGTTTTCCATGAAAAAAGAAAGATTGGACTTTTCTTCAACGGAGGAAACACTGAGATCTAGAGGATGAAGGAAGTCAGAAATAAGAAAGGTTCCATAACCGTGGGTATAAGTTCACTATTTGAAAACACCTACCCTGTAATAATTTAAATATATTTTCATCAGAGACAAAACCTTTGGCTTCTGTGTATTGCCAAGTTACCATACTTCAGGAAACGCCATACAAATAGTCACTTCTGATTTTATTGCTGATCATTTTTAAAGTACCTCATTTCTTTTTTGCCTTAAAGAGAAGCTGTATTCCCTGTAGTGTGCAGTCACTGCCACAATCAATGCATGTGTTCATATTTTAGGCACTTCAATACAAAGCTTAATTTATATAATACGATATTTTTCCAGTAAGTAAACAGAGGACTAAATTGCAGCTGGACTATGCCTTAAAATCATCTTTTTTTTTTTTTAATTTTGTGTTTTTGAATGCCAATCTCTTGTGATCTGAAAATCATGTTATCGAGACTTTTTTTTTCTAGAAACTGTATCATTTTCTTATTAGATATTTTCTTTATTTACATGTCATATGATTTCTCCTTTCCCAGTTTCCCCTAAAAAAAAAAAAAAAAAAAAAATAAGAAAACAAAAACCAAAAAACAACAAGAACAAACCCCTGTTGCCTCCCCCCTCTCCTGCCTGCTACCTCACCCTTTCACACTTATTGGCCCTCGAATGTGGGATTATGTACAATGGTGATGGGTTTATATACAGTGTTGATGTATTATGTACAATGTTGATGGTTGATGCACAATGTTGATGGTGAGTGACTTTTCAGATTCTTGAGAAACAGGACTAATGTTCTGTTTTTAAAGTTTAGTATGGGGACCAATTGTTTTTATTCTAATAATCTTGTTCATTGCCAAGCAGTAAAAAATTAAAGCAATTCTGGCTTAAAACTTAAAGACTACTCTGTTCTAGGTATTTATTTGCTTTTAAAATCTGTTTTCTATTTCATTATTGTATTAATATTGCCTTTTTGGTGAAGAGGGAAGAGAAAGTTAAAATGTTAAGTGTCTTACTTCTAGTTATCAAGCCATAAATAAGTAAACAAATAAATAAAGATAAAATGTAAAAAAAGTGTCCCTATTTTCTCTAAGAATAGCTAATAACTTTCCACTAAAAGTCTTTGTCAGTGTTGTGCACATTATATTAGGTTAATGGATTTCATTTTTAATAAAGTATGCTAAAGATAAAGTTTTGAGTATACCATTAAAAAACAGACTGAAGAAAAAAATCCACACCAAGATTCCAAGGATGCAGGGAAGTAAAATTTAGATTACAATTATCACTGAGAGTTTGGAGATTTCTGGTCACATGGAAACAGGAATTGAACTTTCTGCTAGTGAGATACGGATCTAGAAATACAGAAAATCTTTTCGAATGTTTGTCATCAAATCCACTTTATAAAAATTTAAATAGTTGAAAAAGCCAAGAATTAACAACACTAACAGAGTTTGTTAAGAATTTGTAAAGCAAGACTTGTAAAGTATTTCATATCTTAGAAACATTTTGAAAAGCGGATACATGTAATTTAGACAGTGAATATATTTAATCCTTATGATTTGGGGGGTTCTAACCATGTGACCACAAATCTCTACTGCCACCTTGTGGGGATATATTTAGTTTGGACAGGGACTCTGAGAAAATTAACCTGTGAAATGCTGGGCAATGTGTGGACAAAATGGTTTGTCAATAGTTAAGCTCTTAGCTACTAAACTTAAAGACTCATTTGGGGAAACACACCATCCATCTTCTTCACCTATTTTCAAGTTTTCATGGTAGTAATTCAAGAATTCTTTTGATTTGGAAAACTTAGCTACTACATAGATGCCAAGGTGATAACTGAACAAGAGTAGAACTGAACCTTTTCCCAGAGGACGTTGTGTTCATGGAAGATGATACCCTTGGTTGAAGAGGATCCTTATCACCAACATAACAAATGGCTTTGTCAAAGGAAATCCTAGAGTTTTGCCAAATAGAAAACCAGAGCTTCCATTTACATTGTGACACTTTATACACCTAGCATTCACAAACATTACTAAGGTTTCTTCCTGGAAAGGATGAGAAATATTTCATAGTGTAAATCAGCTTTGTTGCCATCACTGAGATAAGGGTGAATTGTCATGTTCTGTAATTTCTGTTTCCACCATGGTCCATTACTGAAGTTCTGTGTATAAAGTTGTCTATCTATAAGTATATCCAGAGAAAGATATCCAAATGGACATAGATAATTAGAATTCTGAGTTCATGCTAATTGTCTTTAAGTCCCAGTGTTCATAATGTATTAATTCTATCAGAGATTGAATAGACAGATCACAGTTCTATAATAGCAACAAAAGGCAAATTACGATGGTGTATTTTTATTAGTAGACTGATAGTTAATAGTTATAGACAATATTTAGGAGCTGGATTTTAATAATCCACAATATTTTTGAACTATCTTTTGCTACAAACATATGTCTTCCAAAAGCAGGGGGTGTAACTGGTGAGGATTTTGTAAACTCTTTTATAAATGATGAACATGAGGACCATATCACAGAAATAAAAATAGATAGCAATAGTCAACATTCCACGTCCTTCTCAGTAAGTCTCTCTGTAAAAATAGGCATTATCAGGAGCAACTTGACATCTTAAATCTCATTTCAATTAAAGATGATGGTAGGCATTAGCATTAGTCTGAAATCTATTATATAGTGATGTGTTGGTATAGAATCCGAATGGACAAATGTCACAAATGCTGCTAGAGCTCTGAACTGAAAGGACAAAGACAGGGTTTCAGGGAATGTCAAAAGACCAACAACACAAGCCATGGCAGAATTAACCTGGAATCACTATCTAAGTCATACTGTGTGATCCTTAGTGATTTCCTAGGCAAATAAGAGCCATTTTAGAAATGATCCCTGAATTATACCTTAACACATGTCTCCTAACAGCCCACCTAAGCAGCTACCCGTTACCTCCCATGATTTGTTCTAGTCCACCATTTCTATCCATCTTGCTGGGCACCTGGCAGTGCCCCCTCCACCCCCAACCTCCATATTGTATCAGAGATGCGACTGCCTAAGATCAGAGGGAGGGTTCATATTACTTAGGTGTGTTGTTACTGCAGAGTCTACCCGGAGACTGTCTGTTGTCCATAATTAAGAGCTATCAAAACATGTGGATAATTTTCACTTGGTAATCTGACATGAGGAGCTTTGTGATCGCCAGCTTCTGTTTCATTATTTAGATAGACAAGGTGCAAAAGCAACAGCCTAAGCAAACCCTATCTGGCAAAGGCTGGGTTTTCATCAAGTGTGGTGTAGCCTGAAAGCTGAGGAGCTAGTGAAGCAGACATGAGCCAGGCAGAGCACGTGTGCACTGGAGAATGGCCTGTGTAGCTGAGAGGCTTCACAAAGCAGGTGGGGCCTTTAGACGCTCTTTTGAACACTGAGACAGGGGGACCTGGCAAGATTTAATTGGCAAGCTGTTGTAATCAAATGTAGAAACCATGAAAACAGGCATGTGTTTCAGACATTAGCTAGGAACTAGAACTCTCAGTTCCAATGTGACGACTGCTAGACAGAATAAGAAATCATATGTGTTGATAGAGAAGAAATGTGTTAATTAAAAAAGTGATAGCTCTTAGACTATAGGTGTAGCTCAGTCCTGCTGCTCATCCCATGTTTGAACACGTGTGTGTGTGTGTGTGTGTGTGTGTGTGTGTGTGTATCAATAGGTTCAGTCCCCAATGTCTGCAAAAGACTTATAAACTCTCACTAAAAAAATGTAGTCATTATAGTCTATATGTAAATAATATACAATTGATTTTACCTGGATTTTCACCAATGCTATCTGAGTATAAGAAAGACTTCCTAACTACTCTGACTATTTGTACAATATACTTTTCCTAACTCTTGCTTACAGGCTAAAATAATAAGTATATATCTTGATTCATTGTTTCCAGTATTCATCAGTGGTATTAGACATGTGGGAAAGAATGGATAGTAATAAATACTGGGGATACTATATCAGGATACAAGATAAATTATGTAAATTAGTCTACTAGATTAAAAATGCTTTGCTCTTCTTCCTTTTAGCCATTTCTTTTGTTAAAATATTTTGAGAAGAATTTGGGAAAATATCACTCATGTGAAATGCTTTGTAGTATAGCCTTTGGAAAATGGCATTGATGTGACAACCTGCATATGATACAGCATCTATGAATAACGGTGTCCCAACATGTCACAGGAAAGACTGCCGCAGAAAGAAGGATGTAGGTCAGCTTCCCTGGAGTGAGTTCAAGTGGAAGTGTAGCTGGAACTTTTAGGCTACCTGTAAAGTTTGAAGCCGAATTACTGTTGTGGTAGATTATGGCCAGAGTGATAGATGAAGGACCCTGTGGGAAGAGACAATATCGCTGTTACTTTCTACTCTCTAAAATATCTCTCAGTTTTCTCTCCCCTTAGAAGTTTAGACATTATAATGACCGTTTTACAGAGGATACTTTAAATGCAAGGATTTTGAACATTTTGGATCTCTTCTTTGGTAGAGTATTCATGAACTTCTTTAAAAATCTGTCACCAAAATATAAAACAGGATTCCTAAATGACCTTCAATCTATTAATGAACTTACTCTCTCTTCTGAATGCTTAAAGTCTGGTTGTTTATTGTTAAAGTCACTTTTATGTCTTCAGATGAAGTGATGAGCACCATATCCCTGCTGTGTGAATATACTACTAGGGTTGAATCCATAGCATTTCTTTCTCTGTTCTTACTAGCACTAGTCCTACTCCAAGAAGCTTCTAGCCTTAGGAATCATCTGATCTCCCATGCTGACTGATTCAGTTTGGCTTCTTGGGCTTCTGACTGAATTGTTCTGCTTAGAAGCACACTTACTTTGGTAATATGTTCTAATCTTCTGGCTCCTTCTCTTTCTGTCTTCATCTCTGTCTATCTTATTCTTTCTTCAACCTAGCTCTGTAAAACTGTCCAACCAAACCTAGCATAAACACACACTATCTTTCTCTTCTCCTAAGTAGCCTCCCTTTTCCTCTCCGTTGTCATATGAATTACATGTACCCTATCTTTGACTTATTCCATCAGAAGTTTCTCTGTTTCATCACTATCTTACCCTCAATTAAATGTCACTTTCAAACAAGGCTACTTCCTTCTACAAGCTAACCTTAGCTTCTTTGTTAGGGATTAAAGCTGTGTATCAAGGGCATGTCTGAATTCCAGCCAGATCATAATGTAATCCAGGGTGGGGCTGCATTCCAGATGCATCACATAGACCCAGCAGGCCTTTGGATGTGATCTCTTGCCTGAGAACCAGGATTATAATTCCTATACATGAATTATAAAAGTATTATTTATTCCTTTTATCAATGTATCTGCATTTAGTTGGTTATTTAATTTCTTCTATTAGATTGCCTCCAGAACAAAATTTCCATTAAATAAAAGTCCAAGGAGTTTCCTTACATGCATAGCTCCCCATAAAAGGATATTGTTTCCCCTTCTTTCTCTATTTTGCTATGTTAATCCTCCAGCTCTGCTAAGTCTTCTCTACTCCCTTGGATAACTTCTGGTAAGATTTTGTTCTTGGTGGAGACTTTACTTCCTAACCAAAGGAGAACATTGACATTATCATATCTAATTTCATGACTTATCTTAAGTTGTTATAACATTATCTCTCCTCCTCTCTGACCAGAAGTTTTCAATACTAATTTCCCATACTCTTGCCTGTCTAGTTTACCATAGTTGTTGAGAATAATGTATGGTTAGTGCTCAGTAAATATTTGGGAATAAATACAGGATTATTCCTCTAAAAGAATGTCAGCAACCTAGATTTGGGGATTTACATTTGTTTGTCTCTTTTATCTGAGACAACGCATAGTCCTCAGTAAATATTTTAAAAAGTTCTAGTTCACTAAAGAAAATGGTGTACACTTAGAAATTAAAGTAGTTACTAGAGGATGGTTTCACAAGTGATAAACTACAGCTGAATGGGAGTATTAAAATATCAATTTATGACCAAAAAAAAAGATAGGGAATAATTAAAGCTTAGTATCTAGAAGCAAGATAAATAAAGAGAAGGAACAACAACAACAACAAAAAAAAAAAAAAAAAAAAAAAAAAAAAAAAAAAACACAGATGATTGTATCCTGCCTGCTGTGCTTCCATAAATGATGCTCTGTAACTGAAAGTTCACCTTAACATTTCAACAGCTGAGAGTAATAAACAGAGTAAGAGGTATGAAAAATTACATACAGTTCCGCAATCACTTCCATGCTTTGTCTGTTTGCTCCATTGTGATGTTTCAGATGGTTCGATTTGACCCCAACCTCCAGTTATTCCAACCTCAGAACCAATATTTATTGCCACATATGGGCCATGCATGGCAGCTGCAACATCCAGATGCCAAGCCTTGGAATGTGTTTTTATGGCAGCACCATCTGGGGCTCTGGCCAGCCTTCTTTATTGTCTCTTGAATGTTTACACTAATAGCTTTGCTGGGCCGTGGTACTACCTGTGGGACACATGGTGGGTCTGGGCTCTTTATGAGATCCTCTTGTTGTTCTGGTTAGAATGCTCCTTGAAATGATTTGCCTGTGATCAACTTTGTTCCTTCTGATACATCTGTATACATCTCATACATCTGTAGTGTCCTGAAAAAGAAATAAAAGAGGTGGCAATTGAGACTAGAAAAAAAGAAGCAGGGGCTGCTTTCACAACAATTCGTTAGGATATCATTAAGCAATCTGTGGATTCAGAGGAAATATTAATGCTTTATACATGGTACTATTTTGTATATGCACCAATGAAATGGAAGAAATGCTCTAATTTTACATGACACATTGAAAAGCATTTTCATAGATATCCTGATGTATAACTAAGGTTTAATTCTCCACATCACAAACAAGGAGTTCCTGTGAAATTGTAAAGAATAGGAGTTGAAGGAGGGCATTCTAGGCAATCAATGAGCTCAGTTGTTTGAAGATTCACTTCCAATTTGGATAGCACTTTTGTGATCTTTAGAAGCACGATTTAAAGACATTTTACAAAAAGCAAGGAAAGTTTTACTACTTTGAACTGCAATAGACTGCTTTTTTTTTAATGAAGCGATACAACACAAAGAATTAAGATGCAGATCAATCAATAATTTAGGCTGCTAGCTCCAGAAAGGAGAAATGGCTCTGGGAGTTTTATTAGCTTTTCCAAGGTCATCTAGTACACAGCTTCAGAGTCAAAGGAATGTGAGTTTTATATGATTATCTGGTGACTGTGCTCATGACCAGAGAGTCAGTACTAATAATCAAATGCCTAGATAGATGGAGTCACATAGGAACTGAGCAGCATCCATGCCTAGACAATGATCCGGCCGTTGGGAGATAGCCTTGGGTAGGTGTGTGAGGCAGGGCTGCAGTCGAGCACAAACATGAGCAACAGTGCAGTGGATCTCTTTGAAGTGTCTTCTTGTTGGCTGCTACTATGGGATACAAGATGCTACCAGCCCAGAATCAGTGACAGATCAAGGTTCTCTCAGGTACGGTGTTTCTAATAATCCTGTCACATATCTGTGGTCATATCTTTGAATGAAAAGAGCATATGGGAAGGTGATTTTCTTCAATTCCCAACTCTGTTTTGTGTATCAGAAGTAGGAATGAGGTGCTTTTTTTTTTTTTTTTTTTTTTTTTTTTAAGTAAAATGCTGGTAAAGAGACATATAAAGCAACTAATTTTGGTACCTGTACCAGGATGGGAAGTGTACTGGAGTCCCCAGAGGCTGCTTTCTAGGTTGTGATGCCTTGAAAACAGTCACAGTTAGGTCCAAGCAGAGAATAATGTTCTTTCCAAAGACATTAAAGACTATTTCTTTTA
This sequence comes from Montemys delectorum, assembly GCA_019843815.1. Lineage (NCBI taxonomy): Eukaryota > Metazoa > Chordata > Mammalia > Rodentia > Muridae > Montemys > Montemys delectorum. Next base: position 22,515 of record JADRCD010212557.1, read on the forward strand.
TTTTTGATATTATAATATAATTACATAATTCTTCCTTCTCTTTACTCCCGCCAAGCTGTCATATGCCTTTTTTCATCTCCTTCAAACTTGTAGATTCTTGTTCCATAGATTATTGCTGCACACACACACACACACACACACACATATATATATATATGCATATGTGAATGAATATGCATATATACGTGAATATGTATATAATCCTCTCAGTCTATATGGTGTTACCTGTATGTGTATTTTCACAGTTGACCATTTGGTATTGAATAACAGATTGATAAATTCTTCCCTGGGGAAGACTGTTTCTGCTTTCAGCAGGTCTTAATTTCCTGTAGTTCTTTTGCCCAGCCCATTGGTAGCAATTCTATTTTTGGCGTCCTATTTTTTCACTACCTATTTAGGCAGTCAGGTTGTTGAAACTTTATGGGTGTATCTTCCGACATACCTAGGAGACAACAAGTCCAAAGACCTTTTTAGTAGAAAGGAACTAGTAATGGCTTCTGTGTACATGATAAATAAATCTTTAAATAATGTTTTGTCTTGGACAGAACAAGATATATTCCTATAATCTGTTGTTGATTCTCTAAGAAAATAAGATACAGATGAGATTTTGTTGTATATCTCGATTATTCTTGAGCGTTTGTATTTTTATTCCTTTTTCATAAAGGATTTGCTGGTTTTATTTTTTGGTATGTATATGTGTGTGTGGCTGCCTATAAGCATACATACCACATGTGTGTCTGCATTCACGAAAAACAAAAGAGAACTTCAGATCCCCAGGAACTAGGTATACAGGCAGTTGTGAGCAGCTTAATGTAGGTTTACAGGCTTGAATGTGAACCCTCATTCAAAAAAAAATTGCCATTAATGACTGAGTCATCTCATCTCTATAGATGCAAGGTTAGGTTTTCATATATGAAGATGTAGTTTAATAAATGATGATCAAGTTATTATCCATATGTGGCCAGTAGAATACATAAATATGTAAATACGTGTGCTCATGAGCACAAATATGTATGTACCTATGCAACCATTGGCTTGTGTACGAGTGTATGTGTTTTATGTTTAAGTGAGCTGATTCCTTTGGAAAGAAAGTCTATATAACTATAGTAAAAGTGTTGTGCTCATCCATAGGCAAAAGAGTACATTTCTGATTTCATCACTTATAAAGAGAAAGGTTAGGGTACTATGAAATGACCTAAAATTGATGGATGTATTCTTAAATCCCTTGAAAGGTACTGGCATAATGTAGTTCATTTAGTAATTATTGAAATTCCAGTTTATATAATTCATATTCTTTTTTGAAAAATGAATATATCAGTGTTCAAGTTACACTCAAATGCAATGCCAATGCTATCACTTCATATAGTAAGCAGGGGATATCTTCGAGAGGTAGCTCAAACAGACATCTTTCCAGTGCAACTGGAAGTTAAATGTGGTACATGATGTATTTCTCATACATCAAAACCACATAAGAAGATGCTCCTATTATACACTGTTTTTGATTGAGATTACAAGGAGAATAAAGATAGTGAGTTAAATGGTCCAATAGAGTCAGTATTTTTATTGCATAACGTACTTACAAATGGGTACTTGTGCTGATAGCTGTTCTGGGAGTTCTGCATTCACAGCAAAATGAATTCCCTCAGTAGAGTCTTTGCATCAACCTTGGCTCTGCATCCTTGTAAGTAATATATTGCTACATAAGAGATCCCTCAGGACACTCATGAAAGGCTAGAATTAAGTTGAACCTGGAAGACAAAGCAAGTATAACATACACACTGCAAGTAGATCAAGTATACCTTCTCCACATACACACACTATCTGAAGTAAATTAAAACATTTCGATAGCAATATTTTTGAAAATCCTTGAAAGCAATGTGTAACCTCATGCATATATTAATCATTGTTCTTGAGCATCATCAATCATAGTTACAAGATCATAAAATAAGTAGTACTGGCCTGTCTTCAGCCCCCAGGGATATTAGTAAATCTTTAGAGATGAGATGAGGTTGGTGGTGGTCACAATGCTAATGATGATGATCATGATGATGATGATCGTGAGGATGATTGTGATAGTAACCTTTGTTGTATCTTAGCTGTGAATCACATGGTGCTATCCAGTGACTCGTTCATTGAAATCTTACAGCACTTACACATCATCTCTGTTTTATCCACACAATTCTGTTTTCTTAAATACGAAGGACATACTTTAACTAACTCGAAGATTCTGTTTTCAATATTGGGAGAAGTTGAAAATGGCTTGTGAAATGGTCAGATCATGTATGATGGAAAAGTATGACCTTTACCGTGTTATACGATAGCACACTAAATAGGCAAGGCTTAAAGAGGAGGCAACTCTTAAGCCTTTTCCTAAGGTTAGCTTTTACACAGCTAAAATTCAGTCCTGTGACAAACAGAACGTTTGACCTTTTGTCCTCATAAATTCATAAATTCATAAAATTCACAAAACTCATAAATGTTATAAAAATAGATGTGTTCTCTTCTATACCAAACCTATTCCGTGTAACTGCTTTTCCCAAGAACATCTGGGTACACCCTTCCTTTTTCTTGTGTTTTCCCAAGTGTGTGTTTATATGGTCAAGATCTTGCATCAACCTGGGCAATCTTCTACAACAGGTTTTCTATTCTATGTATTTGTAGCCTTCAGTGACGCATACATTAAGAGAAAGGATTTTATCATTTACTCCTCAAATACTCTCTATGTCTTTGATATTTTTGTGATTTGGTTACCACATTTGAGAAGAAGGAATAGAAAATACCTTGCCTAGTTAAAATAGTTAAATGTTAATAAATGACTTTTTGTTGTTGTTGTTGTTTTCTTTTTTTGGATTGTTTTGTTTTGTTTTGTTTTGTTGTTGTTGTTTTGTTTTTCGAGACAGGGTTTCTCTGTATAGCTCTGGTTGTCCTGGAACTCACTCTGTAGACCAGGCTGGCCTTGAACTCAGAAATCCTCCTGCCTCTGCCTCCCAAGTGCTGGGATTAAAGGCGTGTGCCACCACTGCTAAATGACGAGTTTTATTTAAACATTCAACATATCTTATAGTATGCACATTAGAATATTTCTTCAGGAATTTAATTGTAAAATCTTTTTAATTTCTTATATTTAGGGAATATAGTGAACAAATAAAAATTATCTAAACTGATGATTGTCCATGTTTCCACTTATATGGTCAATATGTTTACTTATTCTGATGGTAAGATGATTGCCCATGTTTCCACTTACATGTTCAATATGGTTACTTATTCTGATGCTATTGGACTGAAGTGTTATTAGTCATTCTAATCAATCTCTTCTAAAGCATTCCAAAAGATTTCTTGTAGTTTCCTCTTCATCCTTCCATCCTGGTGTCATAAGAAAGGCTAGGTACTGAATTCTATAGTTGTAGACTCTGAACAAGAAACTCTCAGACCCTTGCTTATATTTCACAGTATGACAAGAGTAGACAAACAGCACTGTGTGCTCACATCCACTTTTCTTTCCATTAGTCTCCAGGCTCCTGACTCCAGGAGTGGAAGCCATTAGGGGATTGAACCTGTAGAAAAAAAATACCATCTGTTTTAATATTGGATGCTTTTTACAAGTTCATGTGCTTTGATATAATTTTAATAAGTGTATCATTTCTTGCTTTTCTTTGTGAGATATGGTGCAAAAGTGGAAAAATACACTTACAGAAATGAAATGAAAATAATAAATAAAGCCCACTTCCATTTCCATTATTCTAAGTCATGGCTTCTAGAGACTTCAATCTCAATATGATGTTAATAGAACCATTAGATATGATTCATACCATACATAAGACACTTCTATTGACAATTCCATCGTGACCAGGGGTCAACAGATCCATTACAATGCAAATCTTACTGTATGCTTTCCATCTAAATCAAAAGAATTCAGTCTTGTGTCCAGTTTAATAAGTTTCAGGAACAGGAGTCCAATCTCAGAAGTGAAGTCCGCATCTGTGTTTCTCATACTAAATCATGTGGGTGCCTATTTGCTCTCAATTTAAAAGGTAACTAATTAAGTTTTACATCGATAGGCTACTTTAGAGTATTTAAAGAAACACACAAGATTTATGGGAATCTATGTTTGCCCTTTCACTGAATACCAACCCCAAAGAGAAATTCCTACATATGTAGTTCTTTGTTTTCTGCATATGGCAACCTCCATTTTCTACAAGATTTGCATAATCATTAAATTTTTCCAAAAGACTACCTGATTCAGTCTCACAAACTGTGAAAAGCTGATGTTTTAGCCAATTTTCTAGGTAAATAGCTCTTTAGGCATAGGAATTATTTTTACTATAGTCTTCCACCCTAGCTATTATTAAAGACATCTTTCGTTGACTCTTTCCCTCAAGCTCCTGGTATTCTTTGGAATGCTGCTATTCTTGGTACCTAGACAGCAAGTTGATAGAAAGCTCTCTTTGGCATGGATACCCAAAGTCTCTGGCCATTCCAAGCTTCAGAAGTATCTTGATCTCAGTAAATCCTTTCTTTTATATTTATATTCCTTTTCTTCTTGATATACACTAATTATCTGTTTCTGTGTCAACAAATGAGGACCTACTGCTATCAAGGACTCGCTGATATAGAAGAAGCTCAGGTGACTTAAAAGGCTCTTTCTAAGCCTGCATTAAAAATGGTCTCTCCTCTCTAGTCCATGTCTCATCCGAATTTTTCATCTTTCCTGAGATCTTACAATTTTCTTTTATCTCCACATCATCTTTGTTGTACAGTGGAGTGTTGGTTGACTTTAAGTCAGATACAGTTGGGTATAAAGTTCTGTTCCTCCTTTTCTTAATTTTTTTCAAAGGTAAACCCCTTAAAGTTCTCTAATCCTTAATTTTTCTTTCCACAAAATAATGATAATGGTGGCCTGCATCAGAAGATTACTGGAAGAAATCCATGAAGTGACTTAGGGAAAGGTCACAATGTCCTGTCTAAAGTACACATTCAAACATTTTATTAACTTAATGTTTTTTATGTCCTTCCCTTCCCATCTGTCCTTTCATCAAAGCCTCCTTTTTGCAAATATTTTTAATTGTTGAAGTATGTGAACAGCCAGTCATGTGATTAAAGCTGTTGTAATTCTTCAGGGTTACTTTTCTCTCCAATGGCTATGCTTCTTGTTATATAACAAGTGTTATATAACACGTTTGCACATATTGTCACATTGTAAGACATTCATTGTGAAATTCACAAAGTTTAGAGTTTTCTGCAATGACAATGACACATTAAAATAAGAAAATATGCATTGACTGTGACCACTGAACTGAAACACACAGCATCTGAGTTGAGATCAAGCTTGTATGTAGTTCAAGTGTGTCTAAGAAGTCATTTTAAATATTTTCTGTGAGTACACATGGTGGTTAAAAATTACAAGTGGCTTACTGCCAAGAGTCCTAGTTAATAAATAGAGGAAATTTAAAGATGCACAGTAGGATATTCTAGAACATTTTCACTTGAAAGCAGCTGCTATGTCATCAGAGAATATTATAGAGATGATGAATTCTTAAAATGGTTTAAAACTTCTTTGATCCCAGTTCAGTTCCTCATGAGTGTTCTGACAGTTCTCACTCCAGCTTCATTTTGTATCTAGAACATAGTTCAGTTCAGAAAAGGAGATATGCATATTTGCAAGAATTAGCATTTTTATTAGTGGGTTGGAACTAACTCTAGGGGGAAATTCCAGTGTGGAAAAGATGGGTCACCTTATGGGGCAGAAGTGAACAAAGATAAATAAAACAGTTTATTTGTAAGTGGGACTGATCCCTCTTGCTTGTGCATTAGTGCTTGGCTACAAGAGAGTAGTAATTTATTGATGCAGATGGCTATGTAAAGTGCATGCAATTTGTGAGGGGGGCTTGACCCTTGACTGATGGGCCATATGTTGTAAAGCCCTAGGGGTGTCATTTGCCTCAGCTCTCTTCCTCTCTCTATCTCTGCACCTATGGTCCTTGTTCCATCACCACATATTGAACTATAGACTTACTAACTCCCCCAATAAATCTCCAACTAATGGTTTACAAAGGCCACAACTTAACCCTTTCTACACAACAGAGCACATTATTTTGGATCATGATCACATTCACTGAAATAAAAGATAAATATTATACGACCTGATAGAATAGGCAAATGGATGGTAAATCCCATTCCCTGCTAGGCATTCACTAGATTGGTG
>JADRCD010212559.1:1152-11483 GCA_019843815.1 Montemys delectorum
AAAACAAAAAAAAAAAAAAAAAAAAAAAAAAAAAAAAAAAAAGGAATGCTGAAGGCTAACCCACCTTCCACCAGAGGATAATACGTGAACTGTTTGGAGTCGGAGACATCGCCCCCACGCTTGCGTTTCAGCTGCAGGAACACTGTTACAGGCCTCTCGATCTTCATCTTGTGATAGGGCGGTGTCCGGAACACAATGGCATACTGGGGTGGAGGGTGGGAGAGCGACAGGTGTCAGTAAGGCCTCTTCATAGTTCTGTCTCCAGGACAGGCCCTAGTCCCTCAGCACCTGTTTATGAACGTCTGTAGGAGAGAAGTCCCCAAAGGCTTGCCATCCGTTCTCATCATCCTCATAGAACCGAACCTCAATGTCATCTACAGAGAAAAGTGAAGCTTAGCCCCAGGGAGAGCGGGCAGCCCCGGTGCACTGATTCCGAAATTGCCCTTACAGTCAACGTTTCCAGCTCCCAGAGAGGGCTTCTGCCTCACCTTTCTGCACCTTATCACAAAGCAAATAAACTTCGTCTCCACCACGCACGGAACCTGCTGTCTTGTCCATTCGGGAAATCTTCAGGTTTGAGGCCCCTGGAGACTCTACAAGGTGGGGGGATGGGTTAGAGACACATTGCTGGGATCCGAGGCTCGGCGCGGCCCTCTTCAAACTTCAGGAAAAGCAGTGTTCCCGTTTACCAGCTCAGAAGCAAGACTGAGACTTTCTTAACACCACTCACCCAACGTATGGCAGGGCCAGGTTCAAACCCCATAGCTTGAAAGTATCTCAAGTGCTCCTTTGGGTACCCACACTTGGCACCCTGAAGAATACTCACTGCTGTCATGGATGGGCTGGGAGATCACAGGCTTCAGGGGCAAGGAGAAGGAGCCATCGCTAGCTCGAAGGAAAGCTGAGAAGCGCAGCCGCACGATGCTCAGATCCATGACTTTCTTCAGCTCCTTGGCCTCCTGCTCTAGCTCCCGCCGCTCGGCCTCTGGATGGACAGCGTAGGGTGAGCTCTGGGCTCCTCTTCCCGGCTCCTCTCGCAACGCCCCTTGTTACTGTACCTGTAAGGCCCTGAGGCTTGGAGCGGAGCCGCTGCCGCTGAAGTTTCTGGATCATAATCTCCATCATGTTCTTCTTGGTTACGTGCAGGACACCCAGATTATTAAATCTGGAGAGGACAAGGAGGCATCAGAGGGCTTTGACCACCAAGTTCTTTCCTCCTGAGGCTCCTCCCACTCCCCCCTCCTTGCGCTCCACTGCCCCTCCTCCCTCAGGCTCATCAGGGCTCTGTTCTCCAAGGAAACTGTTCTTAATTGTTGAGCCCTGAGTCGGGTAGTGGTGGCGCACGCCTTTAGTCCCAGCACTTGGGAGGCAGAGGCAGGCGGATTTCTGAGCTTGAGGCCAGGCTGGTCTACAGAGTGAGTTCCAGGACAGCCAGGGCTATACAGAGAAACTCTGTCTCGAAAAAACCAAAATAAATAAATAAATAAATAAATAAATAAATAAATAGTTGAGCCCTGGGGCCAAAGTAAATCTCCTCACTTTTTTGTTTTGTTTTGTTTTGTTTTGTTTTCGATTACAACCAGCCACCCTAGAGGATTAAAGTCTGGTCTTCAAGAATGCATTGGAAGCTCTTTGCCAACTGAGCCAGATCCCCGGCTCTTCCTGCTTTTTTCTTTTCTTTTTATTCTTTTTTTCTTTCTCTCTTTTTCTTTCTTTCTTTCTTTCTTTCTTTCTTTCTTTCTTTTTTTTCGAGACAGGGTTTCTCTGTGTAACCCTGGCTGTCCTGGAACTCACTCTGTAGACCAGGCTGGCCTTGAACTCAGAAATCCACCTGCCACTGCCTCCCAAGTGCTGAGATTAAGGGCGTGGGCCACCACTGCCCGGCTAATCTCACTTTGTGTGCTAGTCACGCAGGTGGGCTGAGACCTAAGACTGGCAGGCGATGAGCATCCCACTGGGGGCCAGGGACACCTACTGAGCAGTCATGTCCTTGGGTCCTACAGACACAGCGCACACCCCCAGCTCTGAACACTGCTTGCCCACCAGACTGTGAGCATGCGCGCGAGGTGGGTCACTGTGTGTCACCAGGTCCACCTCAATCTTGGCCGGTCCCTCATAGTTACAGATCTGAGAAGGGCAAAGGATCGTCAGTGGTCACCCTGGATATGCTGTCCCTACCCTCCAGCGTCATCTGAGCTCACCTTGACAGTAGGATAGGTCTTCCGGCCCTTCTCACTGGAGGCACCTGGCAGACCTCCATGGGAGGGGCCTTCACAGCCATATCGAAATCTGAAGCCTCGCTGAAGGTTCCATGGCAGAGACATTGTGATCAGGAGAGGGGACCCCCCTCCTGACACCCCACTAGGCAAGCACTGGCCATCACTGGCCACAGTGACCAACAGTGTCTCGTTTCTCCTGAACACCTCCTCATAACCCCCTAACACATCATCAGCAATCAACCATCCTATCGGCAGTTATAACGACCCCCCCCCACTTGTTCCCAAAGGTGAAGCCTCCACACCTCTGTCACTCACTCACCTGTTTGGGCTGTTCCACAATCACCAGATAGGGACCATCAGCTGGAAATAGAGGGGCCTTGCTGAGCCAGGATCTCTAAGACCATCCCTCAGTGGGGCCTCTAGGAGACATGCTCACTCTCCTCTAGGTTCTGAGACACTGGAAGGCCAAAGACTTACTGACCTGTCTCCGGGGCTGGGTCCTTAGGCTCCACAATAGACGGGCTGAATTCAAAATCATCATATTCGGAGATACCATCCAGACCCTAGTTTATAGACAGAGAAGGTGGCAGCTGAATCAAGTGTCCTCCCCTCCTCGCCACAAGCCCTCTGCAGTCACTCCTTGGACTCCCGAAGCTATGGGGAAGCTCTTTTCTGGGCAGGGTTTGCCGATTGCACGGACTGACAGACTAAGACAATTTGAAGCCAGTGGAGAAGTAGAGGAGTGTCCAATAGACAAACAGACACAGAGGGCACCCGCCGCCTTCAGGGTCAGGCGGTGTGACTCACTGGATTGTAGCAATTGTCCATATCTCTGGGCTAGGCCCTGCTGTGTCTTGCAGCTTCGGGCCCCGGTTCAGCTTCCCAGAGTTTCAGACGCCCGCCTAAGGTGAAGAGAGGCGCGGGAAGGGGAAGAGGGGAAGAGATCAGGATGGGGGTGGGCAGGAGGAGAGGGGTGGGCAGGGGAGGGGGGCTCAGATCTGGGGGAGGGTCTGATCTCCTCCAGCCGCCCGTCCGGGCGTGGCGGATCAGATCCGGTAGAGGTCGAGATCCGGAGCGGGGCTGGCCGGGGGAAGGGGCAGAAAGTTAGTGCTGCTTAGGAAAGTCCCGAAAATACCAGGGGAAGGCGGAGCCGGAGGGGGCGGGCCTGGAAATGACGCCGGGGCCCCGCCCCCGCGGTTCCTGGTTCCCCGGCAGCCGCTGCAGCCCCCGGGGCTCAGTCGGGGCCTAGGCCGCCTCGCCCCCTCTCCGCAGCCTGGAGCAAACTTGGGATTTTCAGCCAGCGTGGCGGACACGGCTGATTCACCCAGGGGCTTTTGTGGGGACATTCCTGCCGTCGGAGGCCCACCTTTCCGAATGGCCCGTAGGCGGGGGCTCTTCCAGGGGGGGGCCTCCGGGGTTCTGACCAGAGACTGTGATTCGGGCCGCGGGGTGGGGGGGGAAGGAGTTTCCCCCTCCACGGTCTCTAGCCATTCCGTCTTAGCTTCCCGGATTCTCCCGTCGCACCTGCACCGGGTGGCCGGCCAACCGGCCGCACCCCGCCCGCCCTCCCTGGCGACCCCAGTCCCAAAGCCAGGGCAACGCGCGCGCGTGCCCGCGGCAGGGATCTGCGTCTCGGCCCTAATGTCTGTGTGCCGGGTGAGTGGTGGCAACGTGGCACGTGCAAGTGAGCGTTCGTCCACCCAGGTGAGTCCTTGTGCTGCTCAGGGTGGGCACAGGTCCGTGCCCGTCTGGATGTCCGTGCGCAGGCGCGGGTGCACGGGTGCGCTTCTGCCCGCCAGCGCGGGTGCGTGCCGGGCTCACACCGGCCGGCCGGCCGTGCGCAGGCCGACGTGTCGCTGCTGGGTAGCAGAGTGTCCTGTTCCTGTGCGCGCTCACTGGAGGTGGCGTCCAGCCCCAGACTGTGAGCTAAAGTCCTCCACCCCTCCCTCTCCATTCCCTGGACACTCAGGGGTCTGGACCCGGCCACTCACCGTGGTGGCGGCTCTGGTTCCGACTTCTTTCCGAGCCCTTCCCGGGACCGCTCGCTGCTCCTCTCCAGCCAAAGGGCTCCAGCCGGGAAAGCCCCTTTCGGCCCCCCGAGGGGGGGAATTCCCGTGACGATCCCGTGCGTCACTCCCCAGGCCGCTTCTTATTGGTTGAAAGTTTAACTTCAGGACTCTTGTAGCCAACCCGGAGCCACGCAGGCGCGCCCCTTTCGGGGAAGGCTCGCCCGGGTCTGGCCGCGGGGTGTCACCCAGTGCCAGTTCTGCTCGGGATCGGCGAAGCGGGACGGCGGACCCAGCGCACCCAGCGCAGGGCGCGGCTCGGATCTTTACACCCTTCCTGGCTTGCCCGGGACCGCTGCGGAGTCCAGCGGGCCACTTGGCTCTCGCTATGCCCGGAGCGTGGCCACCTCTAAAACAAGGGAAACCGGGTCAGCCCGGACACTCCAGTCACCCTCCCAGAGAGGGACCTCGTAGCTGCGAAGTAAGGGGAAGAGGAAGGAGCCGTTCTTGCGGTCGGCTCCAGGTCGCCATCTAGCGGCCTTTCTGGAGCCGCAAGGAAACTCTGGGGTCAACTGTCTTAGTTTCCGGGCTTCAGGAAGAGAGTCCTGATGTTTATTCTGTAAGTGGCGGGTTCACAAGGGCCAAGGCTTTCAGGGTGACCCGTTGGAGAAGCAGTACGCTGGTGGAAGAAAAGAAGGAAGAGAAGATGCTTGGCTGAGAGTCTTAGGCCTCGTTCATCCACCACAGATGTCTCAACTATTTGAGTTGAAAGGCATCCAACCGGGTGTGGCGAAAGGCACCTGCAGTCCCGGCTTACTTGAAGCCGAGACAGGAAGATCCTAAGTCTCACACCACCCCGTCTCAACACACATGCACACAAAGGTGTCCAGAGCTATTTCAGACTTCCTCCTCTATGGAAAATTGCCAGTGGTGTGCTTCGGGAGACGACGCAGCAGCGTGTAAGCACTCTTGCTCTTCCACAGGATGAAGTTTTCTGCTCCAAGTGGGACGGCTCACAAGTGTCTGTAACTGCAACACCGGGATCCCCTGGCCCTCTCCCCGCTTCGGGGAGACTGAATTCAGGTGCATACCGTTCAATTCTTGACCGCCCACCCCTAACTCCCAAGCCCACGTGATTACAAATAAGAAATAAAATCTTTTTAGAAAGACGCCCTGAAATGATGTTTCGATGACTTCCACTGACAAGGTCAGGACAAGAGTTTCCAGCATGGACTCTGGGCTTCCCGTTGTCAGCTTTCCCTGTAGGGGCTGTGTGCAGTGCATCTCCGTTCCCGAAGCCCTTCTCCCTTGGGCTTGTAGCACAGGCTCTTCCTGGGCTCTCCTACAAATGGCCCTATTGTTTAGGAGGTGACTGTAGACTTGTACTAGCACCAGGTGAAGGGAAGGGCCCTCGTTCTTAGCCCCCCACCCTCATACTAAAGGCTTTGACAGGAAGCAGGTTTTTTTTTTTTTTTTTTTTTTTTTTTTTTTTAATTTAGGGTGTCTGCATAGACTACAGGTTGGGCCTGAAAACCTGAACTCTTCCAACTGAAACTATCCGCTCGTTTCTGATTAGGGGCGTCAACTGTGTTCCCTTTACACTGTTGGTGAAGCTAAGGCTCGAAGAGGCCTAACACAACCAAACTTGTAGCTAAGAAAGAGAAAGAAGAGATGCTCTCCTGATTCTGAGAGAACGCTCCTCTTCCTGAACTTGATGGAAGTAGGCCGACCTTCCCTTTCCCAGTGGCTATCTCAAGCCATTGCCATGAGGCACTGCCAACGGTGTTCTCAAATCCAGCTGTCCCATCCACACACTTCCTTCCTTCTTTATTAACCAGTCATAGGTGATGGGAAACAATTTTTACACAACATTGAGACAGAAGATGCTTGACCATCAAACATCTGGACTGCAACTAGACCTCTGGGCACAGTGCCCCGCATCTGAATACACAGTGCACAGAATCATCCCCTGACATTTTCCCATCCTAGTCTAATAAAGGCTCTTTCTCTTAATAAGCTATATATAATAATAATTATGAAAGCTACCAGGTGAAAATTACATTCACAATGTCCAGTTGATTTGCATTTGGCAACTGTGGGAAAAGTACTTTATCCTGTTTTGGTGAGTTCAAAGTTCTATATTTAAATCATAACTTAAGCTTAGTTGTGAAACTATCACTAGCTAGTCTTCCACCTCACCAGAGACCCGAGAAGGGGTAAATACGCCTGAGGAAATAGGAAGTGCAGAGCAAGCAGATTCCAAATCCATAGAAATGACAGAGTGTCTGGATGCCTGGACAGTCACTCAGGTTTCTTTGCAGTGTTAAAGCATCATCTTCATCCTTTTGGCCCAGAATCTCTGACAGACTTTTCTGTGAAGCAGGAATTATGAAGGACTGTCTACCTTGTCCTGGCAAAGCTTGGCAGTCGGCTTCTTCCACGTCCTACCTGTCTGTAGCACGGGCAGCACACTGTCAGTAGTTGAGGCAAGGGCAGGTTCTAGCTCAGTGGCAGCTTGCCACATAGAAGCAAACTCCACATGGAGGTTCTTCAGTGCTCATCATCTTTTCTGAAACAGAATGAGGGTGCTGCCAGGAGCTGACATGTCTCATTGTCAAAAAGCAGGCAAGCAAATAAACAAACAAACCTTTTATCAAGAAAACATCTTCAAATGCCATATTCTGTAGATCTCTGAGGCTTTTGAAGGCCACCTATCTATAGTGTATCCAAATAGGCAAACATTGCTTGTTTCTAACTATTTACTATCTGTTCAACCTAGGAAACATATTTCTGTAAATAATTATACTAGTATCTAACATCATAAGTTTGATTGACTAACTACTAGCTTGCATTTCATAATTATCCTCAACATTTTGTAATAGCAGCTTTCAAAAGGACAAGAATGTCACATGGCATTTTTAAATGAGTTGCATAGGTACAATACCTTAAACAAGAGTTGAGTCATCTATAGAGTACATTCTAGTAAAAGTAACCTCAATTTTGTTTTTTGTTTCTTTGTTTGTTTTTGGTTTTTCAAGACAGGGTTTCTCTGTGTAGCCTTGGCTGTCCTAGAACTCATGGTGTAGATCAGACTGGTCTTGAACTCAGAAATCTGTCTGCTTCTGCCTCTGAGTGCTGGGATTAAAGGCGTGCACCACCACTGCCCTCAAATTTGTATCAATATTTAAAATCCATACCAAAGTAAAATATCTGTCTAGTCAATGCTCTTTAGTTTAAACGTAGATTTAATAATCTACCCCCTTATCCTCTTGCTCATATATTCCCCCCTTTTTTCTTTTCATCCCCTTTCTCTTCTTTTCCCCTAACGTTAGCTATGAGAGGAAGAAGGATAAAGGATAGCAAAAGAGAGAGAAATCCCTGACTCTGACTCCTGACTTTGTACTCTCCTTGACTAAGCCCATAAAAAACTTTCACCCTAAAATGATGACAAACATCTATCCATTGAATGACCAAAACCCACTCACCCCTGGGGTATCATTCTCTTAAAATTACTTCCTGCTGCTTAGTGACAATGTCTCTTTTGGGGGCCCTAAGACAATTAGGATACTGGCCCGTCTTAGGAAAGTTAGCTGTAACATTTGTGGTCCAGTCTCTGTGTGCTATGAAAGTACAGGGCTTCACTGAAGTCCTGACTGTACTGCTGGACCATCTGAGGGGCTGGTTCAACAGGGGTTGACTGTTTTGAAGCTGCCCTGGAAGCAAGTTATGATGAAACAGTAGCTAAGGCATTCTGAGGCTGGATCAAGTAGGATGTCTCAGTGCATCAGCATCCTTCTCAGAGGGTCAGTCTTGTTGCTGCTTTAATTCACTGGTGTCTGGTTGTTTTTCTTGGTGAACATATAAACTCTTGAAGGTAACACACATTTCTGCATTGACACATGTATGGAATGTTGCTGAGGGCCATGCAGGAGAGATGAGGAAAGGCCTTGGAACTCATGGAATGTGGCCCACTGGTTAGCACATCTGCTATGGGTGCACCTCAGAGAGGCATGGCCCTGAGGACCATGTGTCCTGAGGACTTTATGCTGTCACAGAGTTCTGCTCTGCTTGTTGCTCTCACATCCCTCTTAATCTTAGAATTTTATAAAAACTCTAAGGGGCTTTCAGCTGCTCACTGGGCAGCATCATTGGCACTCACAATTGAAGTGGAAATTTCTGGTTTCTTCGGAGACTCGGTTGTGTCAGGGGATGTTTTTCTGGAAGCTGTCTTCTGAGAGGAGGTTTTGTCAAGGCAGACGCAGAAGAGGTTGTTTTGCTGAGAACAGACACATCGTGTTTTTCTGGACATGTGATGTTGTGATGGAGTGGATGCTTGAGAGGACACGTGATGTTTGGAAAGAGTGTAAGTACAACCCAACAGACAGGGGACAATGCTTTGGCATTGGTTCGCCTTGCTGGTCTTCATTGGGCTTCACTGATGCTGGTCTTTGCTGACAATACTCTGGCACTGAAGCATTTAAGAACCCTTATTAAAAGCCTACACACAACAATAGTGCTTGATCTTTTTCAGGCATTGCTACTGGAGCAGATTAAAGATTAAATCACCATCCTAGGAAAGAATTTAGAGATGTCCATCATCAGCAATGACCACCACCCTTAGAAAGCATTTGGAAAAATGGTGAAAGTAGGTTAAGATGATTTTGCTACTGGCTCCTGTGTAGAAATCTTAGGGAACAATTTAAAGTTTAGAAAGGTACACTCTTAATGGTTAAACTTGGGACCTTGTCTGGGAACAAGAACAATGGCAGCACTGGCTGACGTGACTCTACTGAAGCAGGATTGGCAATGATTGATTTCTTATTCCCATCTTCACCTGAAGCTTCCTGATATGATTTTATAAGAATTGCTGATGAGTAGATATGCATTCTGAGGATTTAAAACACATAGGACTGATTTTTATGTAAAAGTTAGATTCGTGAATCTTTTTAGATTCTTATAAGATTACTTTTAAAGATAAATAATAATTAATCCTTTCTTTGTAACTGCAAATGCTGTCTGCCTGTAAGAGAAACTGGCTGAGAAAACTCCCTTGCTTGCTTGTACATTGTTTATCTATAATGGTTGCTTAGTTACGAATGGACGTGGGTTCTTGGGAATAATTTGTTTTCTTTACCTGTACTAAGCAATGTTCTTTCTTGTAAAGGTATTGGGGAACATGCTGTTTTTCATAGTCATTCACTAGAAGAAAACTAAAATGTATTCACATTGGAATTTTATACTGCTTGAAAGATTTTGCTGGGATATATTAGCTATGGGAGAAAAAATAATTTGGAATGTCATTCCATCCATCAAGTATGTATGTATGTATGTATGTATGTATGTATGTAAAGCTTGTATGGCTGTGTTTGAACTTGCTCCATCTACTCACTATGTATATATACATGTACATGTATACATGTATGTTTGTGTATAAAATGCTTGTAGCCTGATTTTGGAACTTTGTTCCATCCACCTACCAGGTATATGTGCATATGTGCATGTGTGTATATGTGCATATGTGCATATGCGTGTGTGTGTGTGTGTGTGTGTGTGTGTGTGTGTGTGTGTGTATGTATTTCCTCCTTCTTGCTGGCCCCGAAGAGTTAAAAGAGTTCGGAGTTTCTCACTGGCCGCTGGGAGTGCCAGTCCAGTGAATGGAGCTTTATTCCCTCAGAGGAAAGCCTGCCCAGTAATTCCTCTAGCTGCTAGCTGCCATAGACAGCAGCTCTTGTCAGCCCCTCTCTGGACCAACTCCTGTCAGCCCCTCTTAGTGCTGACTCCTGTCAGCTGTTCTCAGCACTGACCCCAGCCAGATGCCACAATTTGCTGCCTGCCTTGGTTTACCCTTCTGGATGTCAAATCATGTCTTGGGCATCCTTGACCTTTTTTTGACAAAATGTGGTGTGTGTACAGAGCGGCTAAAGATGATTCTCTGCTTTCTGTTCGAGCAGGTAAAGCATCTGGTTTTCGGTCTTTTGTTGTTGTTGTTCTGTTTTTGGTTTTGGAGCTTTATTGTAAAACACACACACACACACACACACACACACACACACACACACAGAGAGAGAGAGAGAGAGAGAGAGAGAGAGAGAGAGAGAGAGAGAGA
>JADRCD010212559.1:11493-41562 GCA_019843815.1 Montemys delectorum
AGAGAGAGAGAGAGAGAGAGAGAGAGAGAGAGAGAGAGAGAGAGAGAGAAGAAAAGTAGAGGTCATAGACCCATGGAGAGAGGGAAAGGGAGGGGGAGAGAGGGAGCAAGAGGTAAGAGACAAGAAAGAGCAAGAGCTTAGGAGGGGCAGCTGGTTTTCTTAGTAAGTTAGTTTAGACTGTATAACCAAACTGTAATATAAAGTTCCAACCATACCATTTGAAAGGCTGGCGTGACATGTCCTGAGGACTCTGTAGCCAACAAGATGTATTGCTTAGCCGAAGCCCTGGCTGGAGACATTTTCATGTCAAGCCAGTCTCAGAGCTGTTCCTGTGCAGGGCTCAGTGTTCATGTAACCTGTTTTGTGGTTGTTCTTGTTTTTTTTCCCTTCATGTCTACAGTCAAGATTTTCAGGCGGTCTTCCCTGGTCAAATGTAATCCTTATTAATTTTAATGGACTCCATAGCTTTTCTTCTCCCGTTGAAACAGACAAAACCTCTTCTTTGA
This sequence comes from Montemys delectorum, assembly GCA_019843815.1. Taxonomy (NCBI): domain Eukaryota; kingdom Metazoa; phylum Chordata; class Mammalia; order Rodentia; family Muridae; genus Montemys; species Montemys delectorum. The sequence continues at coordinate 12,000 of JADRCD010212559.1, forward strand.
CATAACACATTTCCTTCCTTCCATTCTGAACTTAAGGCTTCTTTAAAACAGATAGGATGGTCTCATTCCCCAGTTTCCCCCCCATAATCCAATGTCTTTCAACAGCTGTTGTTTTTGCTCATTGGCATTTGGAACACTTTAAGTTAATAAAGCATTATATAGTCTATCTCCGTGGGTCTTTGTTACCCCTTCTGTTTGTTAAGCATCTCCTGTAAAGTATGGTTAGATGTCTCTACAACTGCTTGTCCTGTAGGATTGTTTGTATGCCTTTAATATACTTTATATGTTTTTTTAATTTTTCAAAATTTATTTTTATTTTATGTTCATTGGTGTTTTGCCTGCATGTCTGTCTCCATGAAGGTGTCAAAGCCCCTGAAACTGGAGTTACAGACAGTTATGAGCTGCCATGTGGGTTCTGGAAATTCAACCAGACAGTGCTCTTAAGCCCTGAGCCATCTCTCCAGGCCCGATATGCTTCATATTGTAATATATAAACAAATGTTTCATTTTACTACAGACATATGCGGTAGCATTGTGAAGTCTTGATTTGTACAGGTAAGCTCATGGTAGCCATAACTTCTAATAAAGGTTTAGCTACAGAATCAGCTTTTTCAGAATGTAAGGCATTGCCCATTGAAATCCTGGATATGTGTCTATGGTATGGTGCACACACTTTAATTTTCCAAGCTCTACAAAATGAAACACATCCATTTGTCAAATATTATTTCTTTGTGTACCTTCTGGGTCACTCCCTGCAGGTGATGGAGTTTGATTATACAAAGAACAAGTAGGACATGTCCTTATAATTCCTTGGCTTGTTGCCAAGTGATAGAAAAAAATTGCTAGGCAGTGGTGGCGCACACCTTTAATCCCAGCACTTGGGAGGCAGAGGCAAGCAGATTTCTGAGTTCGAGGCCAGCCTGGTCTACAGAGTGAGTTCCAGGGCTACACAGAGAAACCCTGTCTCAAAAAACCAAAAAAAAAACCAAAAAAAAAAAAAAAAAAACCAACCAAAAATCCCCCCCAAAAAAACAACAACAACAACAAAAACAAAAACAAAAAAGAATAAATTTTCTTTGAAGCTTTGTTGTTAACATGTGTTTTTAAAAATGAAATCCTGAGGCTTCTAGTACATTTCTTATCAATAACTGATGAATTTCATCATTACCTTGTACCAGAGGGCTTCATAGACCTCTATGGGATCTGGTATGTATTATATACAATGGTGATTTCTATTTCTGATTACTTGTAATTGAATAATAGTGAAGTAATTTTGAACCATCTGGAATAAATTTGGCATTTTCAATATGTAAATCAATGCTTTTTGCATATTGAGAGTCAGTAACTATATTAAGAGATTCTGGAAAATCTAAAAATACCATAAGAACAGCATACAGCTTTGATTTTTGAACTGGACCATAAGGGATCTGAATTACTTTATATATTTTCTGACTTATAACTTGCTTTTCCTGGTTTATTTGCATCAGTATAGAATGTAGGGGCTCCAGAAATTAGTGTCCTTTTTACTATATGAGGGAGAATCCAATAATTTCTTTTTTGTATACTTGAAGTCATTTACTTTTGGCATGCTTGTTGTTAATTTCTTCCAAAAACTTACTGCAAGCTCTTTGCCCATAATGAGATGATTTCTGCATTAGTAAAAGGCATTACGGTTTCTGCTGGATCTGTCCCTGCTAATTGAGGAAGGCTCATCTTTCCTTTCAGAATCAATTCTGAAACCTTTCTACGGAGGTCTTTAATTTTGTACTTTGTGTGTACACTTAAAAATATCCATTCTAGGGCTGGAGAGATGGCTTAAGAGCACTGGCTGCTCTTCCAGAGGTCCTGAGTTCAATTCCCAGCAACCACATGGTGGCTCACAAACATCTGTAATGGGAATCTGACGCCCTCTTCTGGTGTGTCTGAAGACAGCTACAGTGTACTCACATGAAATAAATAAATAAATCGTTAAAAAATATCCATTCTAAGATATAATCTTCTCTCTGCCTGAGAATTTCAGTGGGGGAAGGAGTAGCATCCAATAGGTGAAGATGAAGGCTGTCTGTGGACCCCTACAATCTAGATGTGCATCCTGTAGTTTCTTTTCTATCAGAGCCAACTCCTTTTCAGCCTCAGTTGATAATTTTCTTGGGATATTTAAATCTTTATCATCTTGTAAGGTTTTAAATAAATTACTCAGCTCTTGAGTAGCCAAGACAATCAGAGGCCAAAGCCAGTTAATATCTCCCAATAATTTCTGGGAGTCAGTACGAGTCCTTAATTGGACTCTCTTAACTTGTACCCTTTGGAGTGTAATTATTGTAGACTTATTTTATACCCTAGATAATTAATAGAATCTCCTGTTTATATTTTTTTCAGGACTAACTTTTTTTAAAGATTTATTTATTGTTATATGTAAGTACACTGTAGCTATCTTCAGACACACCAGAGAAGGGAGTCAGATCTCATTGCGGATGGTTGGGAGCCACCATGTGGTTGCTGGGATTTGAACTCAGGACCTCTAGAAGTGCAGTCAGTGCTCTTAATCACTGAGCCATCTCTCCAGCCCCCAGAACCAATTTGTAATCCCCAACAAGGAAAGGTTTTCTTTATTTCATTAAATATTCTTTCCAAAGTATTTGTATCTGAATCAGCCATTAAGATCCACTCATACAGTGGTAAATTATGGATTGAGGAAACTGTTTACAAATTATCTCCAATGGCTGTTGTACAAAATATTGGCATAAGGTAGGACTATTCAGCATTGCTTGAGGAAGATCTTTCCAATAATGTCTTTTTGTTGGCATGGAATGGTTGAATGTGGGCACAGTGAAAGCAAATCTTTATCATGCTCCTGCAAAAAGATCGTGAAAAAGCAACATTTTAAATCAATCACTATAGTAGGCCATGCTTTAGGTATCAAGGCAGGCTATGGGATTCCAGGCTGTAAAGAGCCCATTGGCTGAATGATTTTATTGATTGCACTCAAATCTGTTTTTCCCCAAAGATTTATTTATTTATTATATGTAAGTACACTGTAGCTGTCTTCAGACCCTCCTGAAGAGGGAGTCAGATCTCATTATGGATAGTTGTGAGCCACCATGTGGTTGACTGGGAATTGAACTCAGGACCTCTGGAAGAGCAGTCAGTGCTCTTAACCACTGAGCCATCTCTCCAGCCCCCCCCCACCCCCCAGATTTCTTTTTAAAGACAAGTAAGGAACATTTCAACGGCTGTGGACTCTCCTCTATGCTGAGCCTCCAGCTGTTCTTGAAGATGCTGCACTAATGCTTGTCATTTTTCTTTTGTCATAGGCCATTGTTCTACCCAAATAGGTTGAGCAGTCATCTACTTTAGTGGCTAGGGCATTGGTGTTCTGCCAGCAGAGGCTCTCTCAGATAAAGTAGGAGAGTCAGCCTCCACTGTGTCCTGCTTATGGACACCTTGGACACTCCGTGACTGTTCTTGATAATTTTTTTCAATACCTTCATCAGGAATATCTCATATTTACTGCTTGTCCCTGATGTTGGAGGATGCTAATCTGTGGTTCCCACTGTTGCAGTAGATCTCTTCCCCATAGATTCATGTCTATATCAGCCACATATGGCCTTAATTTTCCTATCTGACCTTCAAGCCCTACACATTCAAGCCATTTCACACTTTGCCGTATCTGGGATCAAGTTTCAAACCCCCAGAAATTGAATATCTCCCTCCTCAAGAGGCCAATCTGGAGGCCAAGATTTTGGTATGGTTACATCTTCTGTAGCATCTACCATTCCTTCAATTCCAATATTATTTATAAGTACCTTTAGTTTAGGCCTCTGATCATCTATAGAAGTTTGCCACAATGCTTGGTTTTGGTTCCTTCTGGTTTTCTGCTTTATCTATTGAAGTTGCTCTGACTTTGATAACTAGGTTTTTAATATCTATCGTCAGTGTTGTTCAAATGTTCTGTGGATGAGTTTCTCTGCTGCTGACCTGAGATGGCTGATTTGAATTGATATTGGGGCCTGTCAGAGTCCTCACTGGGTGTTTCCTGACTAGGAGTTACTGTGTTTTTCTCTTGTTGATCTACATTCATTGTCCAATGCCAGTCTTTGCCATATCTCCTGTGTATTCCAGAAGGCTCAAGCCTTCTTTCGGGATTAGCTTGACTTTGCTTACCACAAATAAGACATTTGGCAGTTTGGATTTTCTCAAAACTAGGAAATCACTTCTCCTAATAAAGTCATATCGTATGAATGAGATCCAGTATAAGGTGTAGTTCTAGTCCATTCATCTATCAGTGCCAAGGGAACTTCTGGTTTGTTTGGAAAGTCAGTTGTGTCAAATGATGTTTTGCTGGGGCACACAGGTGAAAGGGTGTTTTGTTCTAGTAGATGTTTGAAGTTCTGTTTAAATGGGACACACACACACACACACACACACACACACACAGACAGACAGAGACAGAGAGACAGAGGCAGAGACAGACAGAGAGACAGAGAGGTGACATAAGGATGAACAAAACAACATTGCAGAGTTTTTGGACCCTTAGATGGCTTAAAGATAGATCTAGAAGTGGAAGAGATAAATAACTTAGCTGAGACTGGCATAATATAGATTATAATTATTACTACGCTGCTAATTATTCAAGTCTCCATAGCTATAATGACTTTTTATTTCTTCTCAAAAGAAAAGGGCTTTCTAGATACAAGAAAAGGAAAAAAAGTGAGAAATGGAGACAGGTTTAGGAGAAAAATTAGAAAACCTTATAAATAAGAATCAGAAAGATACTCAGAGACAGAAGCATTAAGAGCTGAGCCTACTGTACTACCACAATTAAATTAAAGAATGCCAGCCAAAGGTTGTTAGAAAACCAACCTTAGGGTTAGAGAGATAGCTCAGTGGTTAAGAGCACTGATTGCTCTTCCGAAGGTCCTGAGTTCAGATCCCAGCAACCACATGGTGGCTCACAACCATCTGTAATGAGATCTGACTCCCTCTTCAGGAGTGTCTGAAGACAGCTACAGTGTACTTACATATAATAAATAAATAAATCTTAAAAAAAAAAAGAAAATCAAGCTTAGCTTATCTAGTCACTGTGCAACAAGAGCCAGAAGGTGCTGGACATACCCAAGGTTATGAAGCAATTGTGAATACCCTGTAGATGTGTTGGATTTGATAAAATCCAGAACAAGATCATAACATCCCACCCCCCAAAGAACAGCCTGGGGAGAACCACAAAGATTGGGAAGTATCTCAGAGTGAGCCACCTGTGCTGGGCAGCTTTGTTTTATTACATGTTAAATGTTCGTGACATAGGAATGCAGACCACTGACCACACGTGATTGGACACTCATGACATACGAATGTAGACCACTGATCACCTGTGGATCCCTCCAGCACCCACCAATAAAATTTTAGATGACCCAATCCTTCTAGAGAGTTCCCTTGGTTCCCTATAAGAAGGCCTGTGTGTCTTTGTCTGGGGTCACCGTTTTAGAGAATAACCCCTGTATGCTGGTCCCCCATCTGCAGAATAAACGCTCTTTGTTTTTGCATACTATCTGAGTCTGGGGTCTTCCTTCAGTGACTCACAGACCTTTACAACTGAAACCTTTGGAGCCAGAGTTAGAGGAGGTTCTGGGTGCTGGAAGCCAAACTCAAGTCTCCTGAAAGAGCAGCAAGCACCCTTAACTGCTGGGCCATCTTTGCACCCCTAAACTTTCTATTATAGAAACTTCCAGTCAAGTAGCAATTAGAGAGACAAAGTACAATGGACCTGCATGCATTTGTAACAATTCCCCCAGCAACCCCCTCTGCATATGGCCTGGAGATGTCAGTTTCTGTCATCTCATCTCTCAGGACTTAAGAAGTACCTCCACTGCCCCTTCTATTTACTTCCAATGTGAGGAGTTCTGCTTCTGCACCCAGTCCTAGTGTAATGTATGCTCCAGAGAAGACGCATCAGAAATATGCCCATCTATTTGCCAAGAAACAATGAGGACCTGCTGTGGAAAAACAATGTCCTTGCTTGCAGATGAAAATCAAGTTGACATATGTTATTTGAGCATGAATGACCAGGGTTTTCAGATAGTCTGGGAGAGCCACTCTGAATAGGTAACATTTAGACAGTGACTGGAAGACTGGGCATGGTGTAGCACATGTCTTTCATTCCAGCACTCCGGAGACAAACACATGTGGATCTCCGAGTTTGAGGCCAGGTAGGACGGTGTAGAAAGACTCTGTCTCAAACAACCAAATAAACAGAAAAGACAATGCCTTGAAATAAGCTAGGGAGCGTGTGACATGTTATATCTAGAGGGAGGGCTGAACATAGCAAAGGCTCCACTTGACTGTGTGTGCACAGCTAAGGAATAGTACACCTGTGCAGATGGAAGAATGCAAGGACTTTGGGGTGGGGCTGAGGATTAGAAGTAGAGCATTTCCCTAGCATGGGCAGGGCTCTGAATTCAATTTCCAGGACTCTGTCTCCAAAAGGGGCAAGATACAGGGGTTGGAGGCAGGGGCAGGAGCAAGAAGTAGGGGTCCGAGGGCAAGGTGCAGGGGGCAAGGTTCAGGGGACAAGGGGTTAAGGTGTAAGGGCCAGGGGTTAGGGATCAGCAGTCAGGAGGCAGGGACTGTGGATGCATTTTATTCTGAACAGGATAAGCAGTGGGATGAAAATGGCTAGGTTTAGCAGAATGCACAGTCTATCAAGCAGAGACAAAGAGGGGAGGCCGGGGTCCTGTAAATGGAGGCACAGACTTGGGGAGGAGGTAAGGATCAGGAAAGAGTCTCACTGTGGGTGGCATCAAGATCTTCTGAGGATTGGTTATAGGATACAAGAAGAGAGCTCTCATTTTTATTTTATTGTTTTGAGGCAGGGTCTCCCAATCTAGCCAAGCTCTTACATTTGCAGTAAGTCTCCTGCCTCAGCTCCTAAAGTGCTGGCATTGATTATGGGCATAAGACACCACACTTGGTGAGAGGATTTTGGGATTAAAAACTTGGAAGAATAGAACTGTCTTCCTGAGACATTGGGCAGGCTTATGGAGGAGCCAGTTTGCAAGAGAAAATTAAGAACTTCTGGCTTGGGGGCTGGAGAAATGGCTCAGTGGTCAAAAGCTCTGCAGAGGCCCAGGTTCGATTCCTAGTACCCACATGAGAGTTTACATGTGACACTTTACTCCAGTTCCAAAGGGCATGACACGCTCTTCTGGCCTCTAGGCAACAGGTATAGACATGGCACACAGACAGACATAATACATACAGGCAAAACACATAAACACATAAAATAAAAATAAACATAGCTTTTTAGAAAAAAGGAATTTCTGCCTTAACGTTGGTAACTGTAGAGGAGCTGAAGGGCAGGAGAGTGACTTTGTGTTAGAAGTGAGCTAGCCTTGGAAAGTGGAAGCTGGGTGCAGAGTCAATGCAATGGACAGTATTTGAGACTTTGCCAGAGGATGGCATCAGGTGGAGAGAACAGAGACCAGATTAGTGAGCTCAGGACTGCACTCTGGCTGCTCAGATGTTCTAGAGAGATACCAGGTACCAATGTTAAATCAAGATCAGATCAACGATCTAAATAGTCCCATACCCCCTAAAGAAATAGAAACAGTCATTAATAGTCTCCCAACCAAAAAAAGCCCAGGACCAGATGGGTTTAGTGTAGAGTTCTATCAGACCTTCAAAGAAGACCTAATACCAATACTCTTCAAACTATTCCACAAGATAGAAACAGAAGGTACTCTACCCAATTCATTCTGTGAAACCATGATTACTCTTATACCTAAATCACACAAAGACCCAACAAAGAAAGAGAACTTCAGACCAATTTCCCTTATGAATATCGATGCAAAAATACTCAATAAAATTCTCAAAAACCGAATCCAAGAACATATCAAAACGATCATCCATCATGATCAAGTAGGCTTCATCCCAGGGATGCAGGGATGGTTCAATATACAGAAATCCATCAATGTAATTCACTATATAAACAAACTCAAAGAAAAAAAAACATATGATCATCTCATTAGATGCTGAGAAAGCATTTGACAAAATCCAACACCCCTTCATGATAAAAGTCTTGGAAAGATCAAGAATTCAAGGCCCATATTTAAACATAGTAAAAGCAATATACAGCAAACCAGTAGCCAACATGAAACTAAATGGAGAGAAACTTGAAGTAATCCCACTAAAATCAGGGACTAGACAAGGCTGCCCACTCTCTCCCTACCTATTCAATATAGTACTTGAAGTCCTAGCCAGAGCAATTAAACAACAAAAGGAGACCAAAGGAATACAAATTGGAAAGGAAGAAGTCAAATTATCACTATTTGCAGATGATATGATAGTATACTTAAGTGACCCTGAAAATTCCACCAGAGAGCTCCTAAACCTGATAAGCTGGATATAAAATTAACTCAAACAAATCAATGGCCTTCCTTTACTCTAAAGATAAACAGGCTGAGAAAGAAACTAGTGAAACAACATCCTTCAAAATAGTCACAAATAATATAAAATACCTTGGTGTGACTCTAAGCAAGTGAAAAATCTTTATGACAAGAACTTCACGTCTCCGAAGAAAGAAATTGAAGAAGATCTCAGAAGATGGAAAGATCTCCCATGCTCATGGATTGGCTTTGACCCTTTCTCCTTTCTTGCATGAGAAAATGTACATATATTCTTGGTGTGTGTGGGGCTTCTGCACTACCACTACCAATTAGAATGAAGGGTCACGGGAAGAAACAGGAAGCAGAGTGAACTGATCTGTCCCCATTGCTACACTCCAAGTCAGCATGGACACACCCATCTCCAGCAATGCCACTTCTCAGTGTGAGGGTCTTTGGGTTTTGTTGTTGTTCCTGTTGTTTTTCTGAGACAGGGTTTCTCTGTGTAGCCCTGGCTGTCCTGGAACTCATTTGATAGATCAGGTTGGCCTCAAACTCAGAGATCTGCCTGCCTCTGCCTCCTGAATGCTGGGATTAAAGGCGTGCACCACCACTGCCTGGCTACAGTGTGAGGGTTTTAGGTCATGGATTCATCATAAACTTTCCTTTGGTCATTTAAAAAAGAATTTTCTTTATTTTTTGAAATTTATAATTACATCTTTCCCCCTTTCATTCCTTTTTTCCAATTCTTCTCATGTACCTCCTTGCTCCCTCACAAATTCATGGTCTCTTTTTCTACCTTTTTTTTTTCTACTTTCTAATTGCTACAAACACACATGTGCACACACAGTATTTACTCCTAAATAGCATGTTGTTCAGGTCTTGTTTCGGCAGCCATGTTGGCAGGACTTCATGTGTGTCTGATTATTTTTGAAGTCTACTCTCAGAGAGCTCTAAGGGAGGTGAGTATTTCCTCCAGACCAGGTTGTTGCTTTTCCCAAGGATCCTGTCACTTCCACATCACCAAAGTGTCTGTCCCTGTTGGTCACACTGAGTCTCCTCTCATGGCCACCTTTGCCTTCTAAGAGGAGATACCATGGTCATGACTCAGCTGTTCCTTTTTTAGAATAGTATGGGAGTTCTGGTCAATCGTTTCTTTAAAAAATTATTTTTAATTACATGTACGCCTGTGTGTAGTTATGTGCAAATGAATGCAAAAGCCAGAAGAGGGTATCAGATCCTTCTTGGGAGCTGGAGTTACAGGCAGTTTGGGGCCACTCAACACGGGCACCAGAACCCAGACTCAGAGAGCTTGAGCTCTTCTCCACCTCCCCCACCCCAAAAGTTTTTCTTTGCTTCCCACCAGGGAGTCAGCCTATAGGCCTCCAGCTTTTCTTCTACTTGGGGGACTGGGGGACATACAGTTGTCACTCCCCTTTCTTCATAGGATGGCCTAGTGCAGTTTTGTCCCCTAAGCTGGAAATGACCAATGAAGAGGAGCACCAGGCCTGTGAACAGTCCCTCACTTTAGGGGAGTGAAGGACAGAGCCTCAGCTGAGGGTCCAGCGACCACTTCCCATCTGCCTGTGTACAATCCTGCCCCAGCTGCTCATGGTCTTTCTAAGAGGTAGAAGGTTGACTAGGACCGGGACCCCAGGGATGAAGCTCCCATGGACCCCACCCATGCTGGCCTGGGGCTCTCAGATGAAGCAGGTGCCTGAGTGACTCATGCTCCTGGAAGTCTCCCCAATACACTCATTTGTTGACCAAGCTGGACTTGGGTGGAATCATTTCTTTGGTCTATAGTGAATAGACAGTTCTGTATATCAACCTAGGGAAACAACAGATGGCCTCTAGGTGTCTTTGCTCTTCCCACAGGGAAGCAAGGTTCTTTCAAGGGGCTCAGAAAGGAGAAGAGACTCTGGGGCTGAGGCGAGGGCCTGGTGTCCAGCTGGCTGTACACTCTGGCTTTTCTACCCATCGGGTACTTGCTCCTGATTTTCTCAGGGGTGGGGTTGGGCGAGGCATCTGATTCATGTGGAGACGGGGCCTGCTCTGGACTGGGATGAGAAGATAAACTAGTTCAGGATTTATGAGTATTTCTCCACAGAGAGTGGTTCCCATTTCTCAGGTGTGCTTTCCTATACTTGAGTGAGATAGTCACAGGTTCCAAATTCTAGCAATGTGCAAGTGCCAAGCAAAGGGAAGTCTAGGCCCTGTATAGACAGCTGGGCATCAATGCCAGGCGGAAAGCCTCAGGTGCTGCAAGAGCAAGGTTAGCTGGTCACACAAAGGTCCCAGACTCCTGCCCCTCCTCCCCCCGGGACTGGCTGGAGATGGAACCCAAGAAAGTTAAGCAACTAAGTAAGCTCTGCCTGAGGCGTGATGCCATCCCCAGAATCCAACCCTGTGCCTCAGTCCTTCAATCACATTGGAGTAACTGGGGCAGATGGTAGATGGAGGCTTGTCTGGGGTCAGACTGATAGCCTATGTCCAGAAATACACGGCTGCAGCTGTCTAGCCTTTCCCTGTACTGTGAAGGAGGTAAAAGATAGAGACAAGGTAGAGGCCATGAGGCTCATCAGAAAGAAAACTTCTGGGCAACTGCACCTGCTCTGAGCTACCTGCTCTACAACCCTGGCAAGCTTTCTTAAAGTGTCTGTCTTGAAGCAGTTATAAAACTGCCTAAGCCCTGACAGCTCCTTTATGGCAGTGGGGAGGGAGGGGCCTCTGGCTGATGGCTAAGCAAGCCTTGGACAGGATATCCCAATAATATAGTGCCTGACACAAACACAAAAGAAAACCAGCGGGGAAGGAAATGAGTTGGTACTAAGACATTTATTATATCATAAAAAGTCCACTGTTATCATTTTCATATGTACATGCTCCTGTGGGCAGACCCCCCCATCGAGTCCTACCTGTCCACCCTCCGTGGTGCCAATGAACTCCAAACTGACCAACTAGTTAATGAAGGATGAAGAACTGGAGGAGGTGGCCCAGGACTGAGGGGACTGGATAGAGAGGAACAAAGTGCAGAGTGGCTGGGCTTGGCTCTAATGCCCAGCCTGGCAGGGGGCACATGGCAGGCACTGCAGGGTTGGCACAGCAGGGTTGGCTCTATGCCTCCCCAGGGCTGCCAGGCTGGGGGCAGAGGCTGCAGGTTCTGCCTGCATCCACTCTCAGCTTGGAAGCTCAGGAATGAACGGCAGAGGAAGAGTCTCGCAGCCTGGAGCGGATCCCAGCACGGACTATAAAGTTGTCACTTTCCCATCAAGTAGTAGCAACAGCAGCTTGTTCTGGGCCTGAAGACTTCTGCGGCCCCAGACTGGAAGCAGGGCCTTGAACGCCTGACAGGAAGGAATGGTCCTGATCTCTGAGGGATCTGCCTTAGTTGACCTCAGAGGTGGGGATAGGGTCTGTAGTGCGGGGTGTGGCTAAGAGTGGTACTGGAGAGGTGGCCTCAATGAGTGCAGGGTTGAGGATGATGGGCAGAGTCATGGGTGGTACCCCCACCTGCAGTGGGGAGGTCAAGGGCTGTAGGATTAGTGGGGGCTGGGCCAGTGGGGGAGGTCCCTCTGGGGCGGGACTCAGTTTGCTGGGGCTAGAAGCCACTGGCGATCCGGGGGAGCTGCTGCTGGGAGCTCGGGTAGTCTCCGGCTTCTCTGAGTCTGTAAAGAGAGCAACAGTGGTTGTAGTCAGACTTCTGGTGGACTTACCTATTCCTCTTCCAGGCTACAATGTTGGAAGCTTCCTCTTCAAATTCATGCCATGTAGGAAAATAAATTAAAACATAAATAAAAAAATAAAGCTTAAGTTTTTATTTTGCCTCTAAATACAAACTCTATTTATAGAACTGGTTCCCCAGGGACTGGAGAGATGGCTCAGAGGTTAAGGTCCTGAGTTCAATCCCCAGCAACCACATGGTGGCTCACAACCATCTGTAATGGGATCTGATGCCCTCTTCTGGTGTGTCTGAAGATAGCTAAAGTGTATTCATATATATAAAAAATCTTAAAAAAACTTAGACTTGGTTACCAAATGACAAAAGTATAACACAAAGCATCCTCTGTCAGTATAAAAACAAACTCATGTTAGTACTTAGCTACCTTGTCTCTATCTTTTACCTCCTTCACAGTTTTCCTTAGTCACGTTAGTTTTGGTCTGGATGTTTCCCACACCCCAGATAGGCAGCCTTTGTATATTTACTACAGGCCCCTGACTCAGCCCTCCCCCCCAAGCTGGAAAACCTTAAACAGGTAGTTCATCATAGTGTATTTGGTCTTGCTATTTCCCACAGGAAGAGCAGGCAAGTAGAATTCTCACTGTGACTTCCCAGCCCCCTCTTGGCAGTAATCCTAAACTTCACTGGGCATTGCTTAGGCTTTTTCCAGATGGCCATCTCTGAGAAACTCACCACAAGCCCCCAATTCTGAGGGTATCTCTGGGGGAGGTGGATGGCCAGGCATCCTGGGGTCACCAGCAGCATGAGTCAGGTGAGTAGAGGCCAGAGGCTTTTGACTGTGAGGTTCCGCAGGCATGGGGTCTGAGGCAGAGAATCCAGAATGCAACCCTGAGTGTTTCCTTCCTGCAGGATCTTGGCTACCCACCAGGCTTCATTTTTTTCCCCCTTTCTGAGACTCTGTCTCAGAGTAGTCAAGGCTAGCCTCACATTCACAGTGTATCCAGAGATAGTCTAACTCTGTGTTATCCTACATTCACCTCCTAAACACTGGGGACTACAGGCATGTACTACCATGATGAATGAGAAATCATCACTCTGTCCACCCTCCAGTGAACAGAGAAAATTGAGATTTGAGGATTCCTTGTAAGATTAGACCAGGCCCCTACCCTGGATGACAGTCTGCTTGAAGAGCTCGTCACGTAAGTGTGGCAAGAAGCAATCGATGCGCTCCCAGGTAATCTCCCAGAGAGCAGAGGGGCCGCCTCCTCTTGCATCTGCACTGTGGAAAATCTCTGCTGTGTCCATCACCAGGAGCATGTTCTTCAGAGACTCAGGAATAGCTTCTGACTACAAGTAATAGGACCACGAGAGAAGCGGAGCTAAGGCAGAGGCGGCCACCAAGGGGCAAGCAGCTAGCCTTCCCAGCGTGTGGAAGAGGAAGTGGCCAATGGGAACTAGGCGAAGGCAGAACATACCAGCAAATCACTGGAACCTGCATGCATGTACTTGTCCATGAAGTCAAGGATGGTGAGCCACAGGGCAGCAAAGGTGGACAGCGACAGCAGTGGAGACAGGTGCTGCAGGAAGACCTAGAACCCACCAGCCAGCAGCTTTTAGCCAAGGGTAGTGGAGGAGCCTTCTGTAGCTGTCTCCAATGCCGAGAGAAGCTGGCCCATCTTGTAAGTATTCAGTCAGGTTACTCTGAAGTCCAGAACCCTCCTGAGTCCCTGGGCTGTCTCTATAGCCGGGGGTTCTGAGCACTTACATTTCATCTTTGCGCCCCAGGAGAAGACCTGGCTTCTCTCTGTGGGAAAAGGCAGGGATGGGGCGAGGAGGTGGGGGCAGAGTGGTGAGCAGTACCTTTGAGAGCAGTGTGGAAGCCCGCATCCGGGTCTCCTCCATCCCGCCCACATCCGCAGGGCTGATATTTTCCAGAAGCTTGGTCAGTAGAGGAAACAGCACCTAGTAGGTAAATACCCAGTGTGGCATTAGCCCAGTCAGTTGGGCCCAGGGCAGATGGGCACATGACAGCAGGGAAGATCCGATGCAGGTAGATGGCAGGAGCTCTTTAGGGTCTCTGACTCTTTCTGCCTCGTGATCTGAACTTTATCTGAAGAGCAGGAAGGAGTCCTACCTTGTTAAAACAGGACTCCCATTCCAGGGCATCCAGCTTTTGTAGGTCATGTACCAGAAGGGCTCGCTGCAGATATGTCAGGGCCTGCATCCGTACCTGGCGCCGGGCGTCACAGCATAAGCAGGCGATCCCTGAGAGTGAGAGCAGGGTCAGGATCTTGCAGGCATTTGGTCTGGTGCTCCTTGAGCGAGTGTCAAGGTCACCTGACCGACCCTGCACACTCCCCCAGGTTTGTTTACCTTGTAATAAAGGGCACCAGCAGTGGGCCCAGAGGGTGCGCGAGTCAGCTTCAATCTTCTGGCCACCTGCCTCCAGGTGGCGTTGCTCCTCTGCCCATGAGCTGTAGATAGAGGCTGCCCGTGTGTGCAGGGTGTGCATCAGGTCTAGCAACTGGGATCAGAAAGCGTGCAGGATGTGAATATGGTTGTTCAGTCCTTCTCTTCCCTCCCCTCGCTATCCCTGCCTGAGTCTCCAAGGGCCCTTGCACGAGCTCTGCGGCACCCGCCCCACCCGAACTCCTCCTTAGGTGGGGCTCACCGTTCTGTCCTAGGAGTTTCTCTGACACCAAGAATTACCTACAGCAGAGGCACTTTAAAAAGCACGTGCACTGAGACAGTGCCACGCGAGCACAGTGAGAAAGGGACTGTCTATTTTTTTTAATGTGTACAGGTGATTTGTGTGAGCCCCATGAGCACGCTGTGCCTGTGGAGGCTGGAAGAGGGCCCTGACCCCCTGGGACTGCGGGGACATTGTGAGCTGCCATGTGGGTACTGGGAGTAGAATTAGGTCCTCTGCCTGGGTCCAGTGCTCTTAAACTACTGAGCCATCTTTCTGCCTCTGAGAAAGAGACTTTGAATCCTATTTCACACCTGTTGATACAATTATTTTGTTAATCTCCTTCAAACTAAAACCAAAATACTTATTTTGTTTTTATGTATGTGCCACATGCGGGGGGGGGGGGGGGGGGGAGGGGGCAATGTGTAGGAACTGGTTTTCTCCTTCCACTGTGGGTTCCTGAGTTGACGTCAGGTCACCAGGCTTGGCACAAGCACCCTCACCCACTGGAGTCGGCTTCTGAGTGGCGGCAGCTGCCTTGCTATCTCAGTTTACAACAAAGCCAACAGGGCTGGTGAGCTGCTGAGCAGGTAAGCACCCGCATGCAAGCCTGGCGGCCCAAGTTCAATCCTGGAACTGGGACCTAGGTAGGAGAGAACAGACTCACAAAGCCATCCGTCCTCTGACCTTCTCACTTCATGTGCACGTGAGTGTGCACATGGCCACATACCATTAAAAAACAAAGCAAAGGCTTCCACGGGCAACAGTGTCTGGCCAGATTTAACACACGTTTTTTTTTCATCAGTTTTCTATTTTAAAAAAATTAGTTAATGCTTTTTTCGAGACAGGGTTTCTCTGTGTAGCCCTGGCTGTCCTGGAACTCACTCTGTAGACCAGGCTGGCCTCGAACTTAGGGATCTGCCTACCTCTGCCTCCCAAGTGTATTTATTTTATTTTTTAAAAGAATTATGCCAGGCATTCCTTTAGTCCCAGCAATTAGGAAGCAGAGGCAGGCGAATTTCTGAGTTCCAGGCCAGCCTGGTCTACAGAGTGAGTTCCAGGACAGCCAGGCTATACACAGAGAAACCCTGTCTTGAAAAACAGGAAAAAAAAAGGTTAATTATTTATTTTTATTTTATACTGTATGGGTATTTTACCTGCATGTATATCTGTGTACCATGTACACGAGTGCCTCCAGAGGCCAGCAGAAGGCATCAGAGCCCCTGAACCTTGAGTTACAGATGGTTGTTAGCTGCCATGTGGATGCTGGGAGTAGAACCCAGGTCCTCTGGAAAGCATCAGTGTTTTTTTTTTTTTTTTTTTTTTTTTTTCTTTTGAGACAGGGTTTCTCTGTGTAGCCCTGGCTATCCTGGAACTCACTCTGTAGACCAGGCTGGCCTGGAACTCACTCTGTAGACCAGGCTGGCCTGGAACTCAGAAATCCGCCTGCCTCTGCTTCCCAAGTGCGCCACCACCACCCGGCAACATCAGTGTTCTTAACTGCAGAGAGTTCTCTCCAGCCCCCAGATTAATTTATACTTAGGAATTGATGTGTATGTGTATGTACCCATGTGACTTCAGGTATACCGTGTATACACAGGCGCTGCAGCAGTCAGAGGCGTTAGAGTTCCTGGAACTGGAGTTATAAGCAGCTGTAGCCACCTGATATGGTTGCTAGGAAACTGAAGCTGGGTCATACGCCCTCTGCAAGAGTAGTAAGCACTCCTAACTGCTGTGCTAGCTCTGTTCCCTTTCACCATCTTCCTAAGGCTACTCTGAAAGGCAACCGTTTCTCCACTTATCTAGTCAGATAAAGTCAGCCTGAATAGACACTTAATAACTATGGAAGGCAGACAAAATGCTAGAGATGTAGCTGCCTCTTGTAAAGGGAATGCAGTGGCTGGATTATAGGAATGAATGGAAACTCAATTTTATCAGTCTATCCTTTTATATCTTCTGAATTTTGTATCATGCACATATATTACAGATAAAATAAGTGAAGAAGTCTTTTAATATATAAATATATCAGTACTAGGAATTGAACTCAGGGTCTTGCACACGCTAGGCAAGAACTCACCACTGAGATAAATCCTGAGCTCAATAAATTAATTTAATTTAATGCCAGGCATGATGGTGCACACCTTTCAGTCTGGTACTCGGGAGGCAGAGGCAAGTAGATTTCTGTGAGTTTGAGGCCAGCCTGGTTTACGCAGGGAGTTCCAGGTGAACTAAAGCTACATAGTGAGACCCTGTCTCCAAACAAACACACTGTAAGCAAAGACTTAGAGCTGGTTTCCGAGGAGGGAACCCTGTGGTTGAGGGGATGGGCAGAACACAATGGATATTTCTTCTGAGTTCCGACTTTCCCTGGTCCCACCCAAGTTCTGAGTCTCAGGTAGAGGATAAGAAGTAAAGGGTGCCATACTTACGTCCTGACTGACCTGTAAAGACACCGTATGGTAGCTGGCAGGCACGCCTTCATCCTCCTCTTCATCACTGTGCCCACCCCGAGTGGCATGCTGGTTGGACGCCCGGGGCCGTCGAAGCATCGAGCCCTCCTTGGTTTTTTTCTTGAAGCGGTTCCCTTTGCTGTCATATTTATGACTCTTGCTGCGTTTATCCTGGGACTTGCACCCTGAGCAGAGCCAGACTAAGGTCACATTCCCACAGCCTCAGGGCAAAGACACCCACTCCCTTCTCCACTTGACCCACTCCCCAAAGGTCCCTTCCATAGGTAACTTACCACCATTCAGACTGGCTTCCACAAAGATGCGGAGAGTCTTGACGCAGAGTTCAAAGTTGTCAGGGGTGATGTGAGCAGCGTCACGAACAATGAAGGACAGTGACTCCACACACTTCAGCAGGGACTTGGTGTCATGTGGGCCCAGGTCCAAGCCCACTGTAAGGCTGTACTGATTGACCAGGGCTGAAGGGCCTGACCTGCTGAGCCCTGCTCCTGGTTTGGAGTTATCAATGTCGTCCTTCCCCACCTATAAATACACAGTGATACAAGCTGAGGCCCATTCGAAGCCAGACATCCTCTCTGAGAACTAAGACCCTTTTTTAGAAGCCTGGGATGGTAGCAGACTCACCACTAACCAACCACTGGTGACCATGTCAGCATCGGTGGCTGAGCGGTGTATCTTGCCAGGCCTGCCATGGTCAGTGTAGACCTCGGAGTCGGAAGTGTACCCTCGGTCTAGGCTGACGTCACTTTGATGGTAGGATGGGAGCTCACTGTCCGACTGTGCTCCTGAGCCAGGCAGGGAAAAGGCAGAATAAGAGCTGAGATGGGGCATGGGATAGGGCAACAGACTCAAGAACTCTTCTGAGGCCTAGTGTCTTCTCTCAAGTCTGGCTTACTTTGGTCCAATCACCAAAAGGCTGAAGTCTGGACAACATCTTTTCTGACTAAATAAGGCAAAAGAAGCTAATTTGGGCTTCTGACAGCAACTATTAGCAGGTATTAGGGAGAGGTGGTGGCGGAAGGACAAATGGTTCTGTAACATGGTCTTCATGACAGTAGAAACTTGGCTTGATAGTCTCTCTGCATGGCCTGCTTGCCTGTGTGCTATCTATCTAGCCTGTGGGGTAGGCAGATGGCAGAAGCCAGGTGTGTTTAATCTGCTGAATGATAATAACCTGTGCTTTGTTTCCCCACTGCAGCTGCTGGGTCCCTAATGCTTATTTCCCTGGGAAAGGGCATACCAGCATCAGGAGCATCAGCCCTGGCTTGTAGAGCATCTGGAGGCTTCACGCCTGAGCCAATGCACTCCAGCAGTGTGAAGAGGGTGGCCCAGTCATCGCCTGAGTGGATGTTGGCAGCATTGGTCTTGAGGAGTTCATGCAGCCCATATGCAACCTGGTGGCTGACTCTGGACAGCACGCTGGGCTTCATCAGTAACAAGATGCGCAGAGAGAGCAGGACCTGGGTAGGGACGGGAGTAGGAAGTGGGATGGACACAGTTGCAGCTTCTTCCCTCGTCATCTCCAGCAGCCATTTAGACTAGTGAGGAAAGTGTGCCTCAGACTCAGTTGCTCCTGGGCTGGCTTTGGTTTGGCCTTGGCTTCTCTTATTTTGGAGTACTGGGAATTGAACCCAGGGCCTTGGTGTGTCAGGAAAGCACTCTGCAGCTAACTTCCTCCTTGGCCATGCTTCACTTTCTTTTTTTTTAAATTTAATTTAATTTAATTTAATTTAATTTTGCTTCTCTTTCTTTGTATTGTTATAGTTATGACAACACATAAAGAGGTTTCTTACGTACTTTGCCCAGTTTAATCCCGAGGCAATATGATGCAGAAGTAAGTCTAACATGCCAACAGAGACAGACTTCACTATAACCCACTGATCTCCTTAAGTGTTCCCTAACTCTATGTGAATTCATATGTATGCATGTGTGGATCGAGTTCTACACAGTTTTGTCAGCGGTGCGTGGTTGTCTATCCAGAAGTTCTTACTCCTGGGTTACCACTTGACAGCCGCTTTCCCAGTCCTGTCCTCCTGTCCATTTCTAGCCTTTAGCAATTTTTCCTCAACTTCTAAAATTCTGTGAATCCCAAAATGCTATCTAGATGGAATTATCTATCTTTTGAGACTGAATTCCCTACCTGGAGATCTACCCATGTCTTTGCACATTGGTCTGTTGGTACGTGTGTACAATAGTTTTCTCTTACTGGAAGTCATCAGGGCTGACTACAGCTTTTGGCTTTGATGAATACAGCTTCAATGAATATTTATATACACATTTTAAAGCTAAAATAAACCTTAATTTTTTTCTGGGATAAATGCCTAAAAGAATATTTGCTGGGTTGTATGGTATGTGAATATTCAGTTTTATAATGAAGTGCCAATAGAGTAGCTGTGTTTTTTATTCCCACCAGAAATATATGGATAATCTAGTTTCTCTGTATCCTTGCCAGCATTTGGTATTATCACTTTTAATTTTAGCTATTCTGGTGTGTTATTTTTGCATTTTCCTAATGGCTAATGCTACTTCATGCGCTTATGGCCATTTGGATATTATCTGTGAAATATCTGTTTTTATCTTTTACCTGTTTTTCATTTTGATACTAGATTTTTCTTAAATATATGACTTGTAAACATTTTCTATTGCTCTATCATTTTATCTTTCTCAAATAAGCTTTCATACATTGAATGTTTTGAACATTAAAGAAGTCTAATTTATCATTCCTTCCTCTTATAGACTGTGTTTTTAACATTAAGTTTAAAAAATGTATTGGACTGGGTACAGTGGGTGAGAGCATACATTTTTAAATCAAGCACTTGGGAGGCAGAGAGGCAAATCTCTATATGAATTTGAATCCAGCCTGATCTACATACTGAGTCTAGGCCAGCCAGGGCTATCCAGTGAGACCTTGTTTCAAGAAATAAGTAAATAAAAATTAAAACCTAACTAACTAACTAAGTCTTTTGTAAGTTCATGTACCATGCCCTTGTAGACCAATTCTGTAGGGGATATGTCAATCACAACAAGCAGTAGCCACAACTCACTGGGGGTAGGTATTCTCATCTTTGCTTCCTGTTACTGTCACGGCTCTGCAGTCACTTCAGAAGATTGTACAGTAACAGGTGCTTGTACAGAGAGTGGGAAGAGCTCATTTATCTTTCTACATCCTTAGCAGCTCCACTCTGTAGCTGGTGTACAAACACTTGTGGGAAAAGAATAATTTAGGATCATGCACAGAAGCAAAATCTGCCTGTTTTACTTTTTTTAAAGATCTGTTTGTTTAATATATATAAGTACTCGGTCTTCATGAATGCCAGAAGAAAGAGGGAGTCAGATCCCATTATACATGGTTATGAGCCACCATGTGAGTACAGAGAATTGAACTCAGGACCTCTGAAAGAGAAGCCAGTGCTCTTAACCACTGAGCCATCTCTCCAGCCCCCCAAATAAGCCTGTATTAGACTGTGATCAGGTCTAAAGTGAGAGATATGAACTTGCGTTCCCCCCGCCGCTGGTGGGGTGTCTGTGTTCAGGCATGTTTAGGCTTTTGATTTTGATTTTGTTGTTGTTGTTTTTTTTTCTTTTTTCTTTCTTTTTTTTGAGGCAGGGTTTCTCTGTATAGTCTTGGTTGTCCTAGCACCCACTCTGTAGACTAGGCTGGCTTGGAACACAGAGATTTATTGGTCTCTGCCTCCCAAGTGCTCCCAAGTATGTGCCACCACTGCCTGGTAGCTTTTGATTTTTTAAAAAGAAAATGAAGTATGTAATAAACTATTAAACCACATTAAAAATCTTAAGTTTTAGATCCTAGGATTTTCTCTTATGTGTATAAAGTTTTTATAATATATATTTAATTTTTTAGATTTATTTTATGTGTATGAGTGTTTGCCTGCATATATGTTATGTGTACCATGTACACGCTTGCTGCCACAGAGGTCAGAAGAAGGCACTGTATCCTCTGGGACTGGAGTTACACATGGTTGTGAGCCACTACGTGGTGCTGGGAGCCAAACCCATGCCCATTGCAAGACAGCCAGTGTTCTCTGCTACTAAGCCATCTCTTCAGCCCCTTCATTATGTATTTAAATTTATCATCAGTTTAAGTCTTCTGCAAAATAAAGGTTTGAGTCAAAGTTCACTTGGGAGACTGAGACAAGAAGATGAACCAACCACTTGGGCTACAAAAAAAGACCTTGTCTCAAAAACAAAACCAACTGTCTTAGTTAAGGTTTTATTGCCGTGAAGAGACACTATAGCCATGCCAACTCTTATAAAAGCAAACATTTCATTGAGACTGGCTTATAGTTTCAGAGGTTTGGTTCATTATCATCATGTCAGAAAGAAAGCATGGCGGCATGTGGGCAGACATATTGCTGGAGAGGAGCCAAGAGGTCTACATCAAGATAGGCAGGCAGCAGGAAGTGAACTGGAAGTGAACTGGCCTGAGCTTCTGAGACCTCAAAACCACCCCCTAGTGGTATACCTCTTCCAAAATATCCCAACAAGGCCACACATCCTAACAGTGCCACTCCCTACTGGCCAAGCATTCAAACACAGGAGTCTATGGGGGCCACTCCTATTCAAACCACCACACCCAAAGTAAAACACAACCAAAAACCATTCAGTTGAATATATTTGTGTGAGTGTGTTTTTGGATCATCTATTTTGTTCAATAGCCCTATCTATCTATCTATCTATCTATCTATCTATCTATCTATCTATCTATCTATCCATCCATCCTACATAATTTTTAAAATTATTTATCATATGTATGGGTGTTTTGCTGGTATGTATTGACTGTATGTATATCTGTGTGCCAATGCAATATTCCTGGAGACCAGAAAGAGGGCACCAGATGCCTGGAATTGGGAGTTCCGGAGGGTTGATATCTACTGCATCTGTGCTGGAGGTCCAACCAGAGCCCATCAGTAGAGGAGCCAGTGCTCTCAACCTTGGAGAAATCTCTCTGGTCCCCAGTCCTACATAATTGTGACTACTATGAAGTTTAATACTGGCTAGAGTGGCAGAGTATGAGGTGTACAACTGTAATCCCAGTTTAGGGAGGCAAAGACAGGAAGATTATGACGCTGCCTTGAGATACACATTAGACCCTCAGTCCACACAATCAATCAGGCCAGGGCTACACAGTAGAGTGTTTCAAAAACAACAAACCTAACCAGTAAGAAAACCCCAGGCTGGTGAGATGGCTAAGCAGGTTAAGGCACTTGATGCCAAGCTTAGTGATTTAAATTCAAATCCCAGAATTACAAGTTGTTTTCTGCCTTCTACATGTACACCTATGGCATACAGCAGCTGCTTTTCATCCATGCAAAAATATTAAAAATATAACATAAGAAACAAGGTAGACTATTATTCCCATTTCATTCTTTGTTAAATGTTTGGCTACTATAGGGTCTATGCCTTTCATTCTATTTTAGAATAAACTTTCTATGTCCACCAGAATCTTTGCTGGGATATTTATAGAAAGCTGCATTACATTTATATATTGATTGAAGGAAGAAGTGATATCTTAGTTGGGTTGAGTCTTCTAATCCATGGTATGGCCTCTTGATTTAGGGGTCTTTAATTAGCATTTTGTTATTTATTTGTAAGCCAGAGTCTCACTATATAGCCTTAGCTAACCTTGAATTTGCAGAGATCTGCCTATCTCTGCTTCCTGATTCCTGGAATTAAAGGCCCTTGTCACCATGCCCAGCTGCATTTTCTAGTTTTTAGTATGCAAATGCTATCTACATATTTTGAAGGGGGTCTAAGAATTTCACTTTATTTGGAGTACTTGTAAGTGGTATTGCTTTTATGTTTGTCTGTTTGTTTGAGACAAGGTCTTTTTTTTCCCCCCCCAAGACAGGGTTTTCTCTGTGTAGTCTTGGCTGTCCTGGAACTCACTCAGTAGACAAGGCTGACCTCAAACTCACAGTGATCCTTCCTCTCCCTCCTGAGTGCTGGGGTTAAAGGCCCAGCCTGGAATTGCTCTTTTTAAAGACAGGGTCTGACTATGTGACTCTAGCTAGACTCTATCCAGAGATCTGGCTGTGACTGTCTCTGCCTCTTTGGTGCTAGGATGTACCACCATGTCTGGCTAAAATTGTATCTTCATCCTCCTCCTCTTCTTTTTTTTTAAATCCCCAAACAGGATTTCTTTGTTCAGTCCTGGCTGTCCTGAAACTCACCCTGTAGACCAGGCTGGCCTTGAACTCACAGAGTTCCACTTGCCTCTGCCTTCCAAGTGTTAGGATTAAAGTCATGTGCCACCATTGCCCAGTCTCCTTCTTTTATGTGTTTAGCTTACATGTATGTATGTGCAACATATGCATGCGTGGAAGCTGCAGAGGTCAGAAGAGGGCATTGGATTCCTTGGAACAAGAGTGTAGACAGTTGGAGCCACCATGTGGGTGCTGGGAACTGAACCCAGGTCCTTTGCAAGAGAAGCAAGTTAAATAAATGTTTGAGCCATCTCTTCAGTCCTGAAATTACATTTGTTAATGTCAACTTCCGTATGATTATAATATCATTTAGAAATATGGCTTCTGTGTATGTCTTAAGTCTTGTGACTTTTGAACCTAATTGTGATTCAGTGCTGATTTTCCATACTTGAACCCTGAGATCTTACCCTTAGGGCTCTAAATGTAAGAATAAGCAGCAGCCCAACCCTATAAGCAGACTTCAAAGAGACTAGATAGGTGCTACTAGCTCAAGTCCCAGGCCATTCCAGGCTCACCTCAGTGCCACCACCTGTGAGACTGCACCAGCCCCAGTCAGTCACTGGCTACAGTTACACCACACTTGCACCAGCCCTGAGTCAGTCAGTCACTACAGTTACACTACACTTGCACCAGCCCTGAGTCAGTCACGGGCTACAGTTACACTACACTTGCACCAGCACCAAGTCAGTCAGTCACTACAGTTTACTACACTTGCACCAGCCCTGAGTCAGTCACGGGCTACAGTTACACGACACTACCTGTCCTTTTGGCCTCAGGCCATATCCATAGCTGCTACTGTGGCCTCAGCCCCTTGCATACTTACCCACCTTCCTTCATGCACTTGCTTACCTGGCCACTAATCTCTTCTCTCCGGAGTAGCCGGATGGCTAGGCGTAGCAGCCCTACCACTGCTCGCTCCACAAGGAAGCAGAAATCTTGTGCTTGAACACACAGGTGGTATAGATGATCTCGAACAGTCTGCCATACACAGCCCACACGGTCCCTAAAATCATAAAGGGTAAGGACAGTCTCAACTGGAGAAGCACGGAGCCTTTCACAGTTCATGGGTATTGTGCCTTAAGCAGCCAAGCACAAGGTCCCCAAAGCTGCTCACAGCCTCACTTGTTTCTTGCTCCCATTCAGCAACATGGCTTTCAGCCTTTCGGCACAAGCTCAGTATGGGGTCTGCCTAAAGACTGCTCTGACCTGCCCTCTCCTACCTGTTCTCTAACACGATCCTTAGCAGCATCTCCAGACAGAAAGCAGCATCTTCTTCATCATATGTCTCTTCATCTGGTGTCACCGAGACCAGAGCCTAGAAGACACCGGTAGGGAAAGTAGGAATGGAAGAGAAGCCACTGGCTCTGTCCCAACAGAGACTGAAGGCTGCACCACCACCCTGCTGCCTTTCTCAGACCTCTTCATCTTGTACCTTCATGAGCTCCTGCAATGATTCCAGCTGGAGGAACTTGCTTTCTGTGATCATTTTTTCTGGGTCACATTGCTAGAGGGGACACAAGAAAGAGGGATCTATAACAAAGGAAGAGACTTTCTAAAAGCCAGAGAGAGGGGGCAGAACTGTCCTTGCTACAATCCCGAGATAATGACACTCTTCAGCTCACAGGGGCATCTTTTTAGGAGGTCTCGTGAGAGACAGACAGACAGACAGACAGATGGGCGGTTACCTTGATGCAGTCCAAGGCTGCCCTCTTGGCCTCTTGGTTCTCTGTAGATGGGCCCCGTACACTCGACTGCTCAGGACCACTCAATGTCAGCCAGCTTACAAAGCTAAGAACTGTTGACTCTCCTCTGTAGGAAAAGGATGCGTGTCCTGGTGAGCACCAACATTCTGATTACTTCCTTTCTCTAGGCTCTCAGCCACTGGTCTGCCCTTACCGGTTGGATGGTGTCTCCTCCCGCTGTAGAGAGATCTTGCCATTGGGATCCACAAAATCTTCCACCTGGAAAAGAGTAATTTATTTCTAGGGTCTGGAAAATAGCTCGGTAGTTAAGAGTACTTGTTACTATGGCAAAGGACCTGTGTCTAGTTCCCAGCCCCACATGGTGGGTTACAATCATCTGGAACTCTAGTTCCAGGGAATCTGATGCCATCCTCTATCCTCCATTGGCATGAAGTATGTACATCGTATGCCCATATACACATAAATCTAAAAAACAATTACAAGAAATTATCTGGCCATGGTGGAATAGGCCTGGAGTCTCAGCTCTGAGGAGGCTGAGACAGGAGCTACAGAGCAAGTTCAAGGCCAACCTAGTCAACCTAGTGAAACCTTGTCTCAAAAAAAAAAAAATTGGTTTCTTTTGTGTATCATTTGCATCCCTGTGCTTCCTGGCCAAGCAAACTTCCCTGGACTTCTTCCTGGAGACAGTCATATACCATTGTGTTCCCTCTAAGAGGTACTGACTGTGGCTTCTACCAGCCTTCCTTTATAGCTGTCCCTGTAGCATTACATTTGAGGTGTTCTTAGTGAGTGCTGGCAAGCATCAGGTGTAGTGCTATCCTATACACAGCACAGAAGGCTAGGACTTTGACTTGTTAATGCTGAACGTTCTATCAAGAATTACCTCCACCGCTGGGCAGTGGGGGCGCACGCCTTTAATCCCAGCACTTGGGAGGCAGAGGCAGGTGGATTTCTGAGTTTGAGGCCAGCCTGGTCTACAGAGTGAGTTCCAGGACAGCCAGGTCTACACAGAGAAACTCTGTCTCAAAAAATGAAAAAAAAAAAAAAAAAAAAGAATTACCTCCACCATAGCCTTGGGTAAAAGCTGGGCTCGGAAGAGCTGCAGCATGGCCTCCATGATATTCTTCCAGCCCTCCCGAAGGATGTCACCATGACGATGGGCCAAATGGAATACTGTCTTGGCTGCAATGTGGGCTTTAGGGTTGCTTCCAAATACACTGGGCAGGTTCTCAATAGACTGGAAAAGAGGTTTTAAAGAGTCAGGGTTTGGTTCATGTCTGGAAAGAAAACTCTTTCAGATCTCTCTGCCTGTGGTTCCTAAGAATCTTTCTGTTGGATTTGCTTCAAATCCCCTACAATATTAGTGGGAAGGTCAACTTGATGAAGGTCTTTCCTATGGCATCCCCCGCCCCCATCCCATTATAGGAGGTGACATTATTCTCATTCCAGACCTTGTAAGATAGAACTGGCTTAAGCTCATTCAAGAGGGTAGATCTGGTGGATGTAACTTCCACAGCTGGGGCTCACTCTCATCTGGGCCTCTAAGCACAGTGCCTGATCCAACTCACCTCACTGCTTAGAGCTGTGAATTTGCACAGAGAGATGATGAGATTGTCAAACACATCGCTGAGGCCATAGTGGGCGGAGATCATGGCACACTTCCTGTAATGTCACGCCATCACAGAAACAGTCACTGAAAGGCCACTCAAGCCTTCTAGGTTCCTAGGCAGCCTTCCACTGGCTCTTCCCCAGTGGGTCACACAAAGAAACCTTTAACTCTAGCCTATTAAGACTGAGATTTCCCAGGCTCCAGCCTCCCTCCAGAAAATTAGGAGAAATCCCATTCTGAAGAAAGTAAATCAGGAGTCAAGGAGGCATGGGGGCAACCCACATTAACTTAGTGAGATGCAAGGATATGAAGACCAAGGCCAAAGCTGAGCTACCTGAAGCCTGAGATGGCTTTCTGGATGATGGTCTCCTCAAGGCTTTTATCGAAGACGTAAGAGAGAGCAGCAATCGTGGGACCCCAGGTCATAGTGAAGAGGTCAAGGTCGTAGCTGCCAGGAGGTGCCCGAAGGAAGATGCCCTCAGGGGTAGCGCCTCGATGAAGCAGCACGTTCCACACGTAGTTCTCACGAACCAGACCTGTCTGCTCCTCAGGCATCACAATCTCCTCATTCCTGCCAGAGGGAAGGGGAGCGAGGCACACTGCTGTGAGCACACTGCTTCCAAACTAAGGAAAGGGCCTGCCTATCAGGCATCTCGCACTCACATGAAGCTATCACAGCTGCAGCCCAGTGGTCTGTTTGCACCCTAGCCCTGGGGCCAGGGAGAGGGTGAACATTCAGAGTCTCAGAGTCTCATCTCAAACCTTCACATCTGTGCTAAGATCTCACATTCTTTCTGGGTGGGAGCATAAACTTCCACTTTTCCTGACTTCTTATAAAGAGTAAGCTGAGGGAGGCAGCACATACCCATAACTCTAGCACTTAGTACCCAAGGCAAGGAGATGACTCAGATACATAGCAAGTCTGGGGCAATCTTGAGCTGTATGAGGTTCTGTCTCAAGATAATAACAAAACAACTAAGTATCCTATTTCTGACTCGAGCCTTATCCTCTAATGCTGATCTTGATTTCTCTACCAACCAGAAAATAGATTTTGTGAGCTCTCCAGGAAGCCAGATAATTTAGGCTCAGGAAACAGGGTCATGATACCTCACTTAAGAGGAACAGTTTGGACTGGAGATGTAGCTCCGTAATGAAACATATTCTTAGCCTCCATGAGGACCTGGGTTCAATCCCTAGTGCAAACACATAACTTAAACATATAACATGAGAGGGCCAGTGTGTATAGACCCTAAGCTTGGAATACTAGACTCCCATAATTGTTCACACTTCTTTAAGTAAGAAATGAGCTCTCCCAGACAAGGATGCCCAGGTAAGTCTCTAAGCTAAATCCAGGGCATGTGAGTCATTGTAGTCCGTTGTGACTCTAGAAGCAGGAAAAGGAGGCAATGAGCCCTCTTTAGCAGAGACACTACATTACTCTCCACACATACTCACTTGATGGCATGGTACATGTCTTCCAGGATGTCTTGCTCAAAGTCCTTGCCTCCATTCACACCTTTTAGGTTTTTTCGAAACTCCTAGAGATAGGCCAGTATGTTTTCCCTTGTGTCAATGCTGTATGCCACCCAAGGAACTCCTTAAGTTTGTGACAAACACGACTTTGGAAACAATTAAGTGAAAGAACCCATTCTCCATCCCAGTCCCTCTTCTGAATTGGTCATCCCTCCCTGAACCCCTTGACAGAAGTCTGTCCTACGATACATTGGAAACTCTCCTTATCTTTGCTGATGCTTTCAAAGCTGTATTAGATCTTCTGTTTTGGTTGGAACCCAAGCTTACCTCCAAGGTCATAGGTGCATTCTGCTTGCGAACATTGTGGTTATGTTGGTCAGTGTTAAGCATGATGACAGCATACGCCAGGGCAAAGCAGGCATCGCTATTAGCAAACGGGGAGCCATTACAACTCTGAAAAAGCAAAGACTCCATCTGTGTTAATGTCCTTTTCTGGCCAATTAAGTTCTTACTACTACCAACCCACTGGTCAGTGCTGGTATACGAGGGGGGCACTACCCAGAAAATGGCCAACTCCTTAATAGAAGGTGCTCCATAACTCCTTAATAGAAGGTGCTCCATGGAAAGTCCACTTCTGTGGCCCTCAGCCCTCTTAGGAGACAATCGCTGAGGGAACAAAGAATCCCTCAATCTCATCAGGGATCCTTGACGTAGTTTCTGACACTAAGACTTACCCTCCAGTGCTCAGTGAATACCTCCAGCAACCTGTGAATAACAGGGGCTTCCCCAGGCAAACGGAAGGCTTCCAGGTAGAGTCGGAGAGCTTCATCAAGCCGTAGACCCTGAAAGCTGAAGGTGCTACAGAGAAAGAGAACAGAATGAAAAGGCTGAAGATATGGAACTGTATAGATTAGGCTGTCAGTCACAGCCTTCATAACTTCTCTTACTGAAACGGAGGAGGCTGATGGCTCTGGCCATTTCTTACAGAACTTCCAACTTTAGCACTTACCACATTAGTAAAATTCTAGGCACTTCACCCCTCAGAACCCTGCTCTATCTACTCTTCGATGCTTTCCACTGGAACACAGGGTGGGGTGGGATACTCCTAAAGCCTGAGTCCCTTTCAGGCCCAACAGGTATGTATTATAGAAGAGGCAAGAATGTTAGTTACGTGAGCTGGTCATTAGCAGGAACTGGAAGACTTCCTTTGAGGGACAAATGCCTTGTCCTCCAGACATTTCCTTCTTCCTCTCTTCTTTCCCTGCTCTCCTCCATATCTCTTTCTTTTTTGTGACACTCACGCATGCTAAAGGAGCACACTATCACTGAGTGACATC
>JADRCD010212559.1:41572-56932 GCA_019843815.1 Montemys delectorum
ACACTCACGCATGCTAAAGGAGCACACTATCACTGAGTGACATCCCAGTCCCCACACTGCTTATTTCTTCCTCACCTCACAAAACTCTCCAACAGGTCCATGTTTTTCCGGTCACTCACAAACTCTCCAATCATTTTTTTGTCTAACCGAGGGTTTTCTCGGAGCCACTGGGCTACCTCTGTGTTATCCATTGGGATGGTGAGGAGGCCTTTCTCCTGCAGAAACTGGATCCCCTTCTTTGGTTTTTGGTTGAACTGTTCTGTACCAGTGATCAGCAGCTAGAAGACAAAGATTAGAGGTATCAAAAGTCTCTATGCTCTTAAGTCAGACGAGGCAGGCCGTAGTCTATCGTAGCTTCTAACTGTTCACCTAATGAGTTCTTTGAACCCCACGGCTTATGCTAGGCTGTACTGCCCTCAGCTCTCCTGCCCTCCCCCTTACCCCCTCCCTGGCAGTGACTGGGAGCGCCTCCCACTCCTTTTCAGGGATACAGAGGTACAGGGCAGCCTCCCCTCCTCTAGTGAGGGACGAGAGGTGGAGAGGAAGCAGCCCAGTGAGCTCTTCTCTTTAATTGGATAGCCACCTCTGGCGTCTACAGCCAGCCAGCATCACGTCAGCTAGGCTGAGGTGCCTTCCCTTTTCAGACTGTCTGGCTTTTAAGGTCCTGCTTGGGTTTGAAGGACAAAGCACACTAAACTGATCTCTTTGCTCCCTGTATGTCTCGTCATAGATTTGCAATCAAAAATATCTTTATCCTAGTCAGGAAGCTATTCAGCATTGACACCTGCTGCTGGGAACGGAAGACAGAAGAAGCAAGAGTGGGGGGGACAATGATGGTTCGGCTTTCCCTGACTTTACAACTGAAGAAAAAAAAATTAACCAGGGCTGGAGAGGTGGCTCAGAGGATAAGAGCACTGACTGCTCTTCCAGAGGACCTGAGTTCAAATCCCAGCAACCACACGGTGGCTCACAACCATCTGTAATGGGATCCAATGCCCTCTTCTGATGTGTCTGAAGACAGCTACAGTGTACTCATATACCTAAAATAAATAAATCTTTAAAATAAATAAATAAATAAATAAATAAATAAATAAACCATGATTTGGGCTTTACTAAAGAGCCAGAATAAGTATCAATGCCTTTTCTTACCAGTAGCTATGCTGGACCTGGGGATGATCAATAACCTTTGCTGACCCAAATGACAGCAGCTTCCAGAGCTTCTGTCACCACCACTAGGAGTACCTGGCTTTTGGCTGAAGTAGCTTTGCTCGGGGGCCAACAGCAGCACTGGTCAGGTGTAAGGAAATGTTTTTCAAGGAGAGGGAGAAGTTGCGCAGTCCTGGAAGACCCTAGAGACTAGTCTTGGAAGCTGTGTAAGGAGCTGCTAACGCCAGCCCATGTGTGTCCTCTGAGACAAGCAGTCACTAAACACACTGGGGGATGTGTGGAGGCTTGTACCTTTTTTTTGTTTTTAATTTCAATTAGTTCCCGTGGATCTGGCAGAAGACAGGAAAATCGAGGTGGTTTCCTGGTGAACTTTTTGTCAGCTAGGATGGAAGGAAGAGGAAAATACATAAGACCTTTGTACAGTTATCGATGCTCTCCCCAGCAAAAAGAAGTAGTCTCATACATTTTCTTGTCTTTGGCCTCTAACCTGCTGGAGATCCTACCTTCTAGGGTTCTAATTGTTTCCTTTCCTTTCTCTGGAGTTTAAAACAAGGTGAACTGCTAGGATTCTTCCAGGTATGGCCTGAGGCCACTGTGTTTTCCTAAACCTCCCCATGTTCCTTCTCTCTAAGCCCTCTAGTTGAAGGAGTTCAGAGTCATGGACACTGGGTACCTACCCCCAGAATCACCAGCTTCCTCCACATCACCACACCCTGGCTTTCCATGTTCTGCTGACAACCATCCTCCACTTGGAAAATGATGGCTTAGGGCATCTAAGGCCACACCTATGGCTTTCCCATCACTGGCTGCTCTCTCAGCTGGTAACAGAGAAAGACATGAAGACTTATGGGTAGGAAGTCAAACAGTATTGTAAAAGAAGTTGAGTCCCAAGCCAAAAAGAGCTGTGTGTTCTTATATAGGACACTAGCTAGCTCTGCTAGGAAAAATTCAAGACAAAGTAAGGAGGGAAAGGGAAGAGAAAGGGGAAAGGAAAGACAAGAAAGAAAAAAAGAACAGTATAAGATGCTTCTCACACTTGTTAGTTTCTGAGTTGCCATCCGCCGCCTCAAAGCCAGGTCTGCCTGTCTCTTTCTTCTCTTGCTGGTTGAGGGTACTAAGGACTTTGGCCTGACAATGAGCCTCAGTGCTGTCAATAACTGTCAACAGGGCATCAAGAGATAGCAGGTGTGTTGTATAAAGCTGACCAGACACAGGAAAGGCATTCTGAAAAGTAAACAGACCCATTAGACTTAAGGTAGGACTATACTTCACATGATTATTTCCCCCCAAACCCAAACTAATGATTTCTCGTTGCCCTTATAAATGCCTTCCTCACTCCTGTTCCCACCTCTGAACCAGCCCACTCCCTGTACCATCAGTGCTACCATGGGGAGATTTCGTCACAGTTTCTAGAGGCCAGAGAAAGTGCTCAGCACCTTGGACAGCAGCTTGGTGAGGTCTTCAAAGAGGTTGGAGCAGTAGTAGTCACAATCGTAGTTGATATAGAGCTCAGTGACAAAGCTGGGGATGCGCCAGAGCTGTACAACAGCCTCCAGCGCCATCTCCTTCATCTCATAAGGCATCTTGGGGTTTTCAACAGTGATGATCTCCATGAGCTTTTTGATGTACATCTGTCAGCAGCAACCCAGCGATAGCCATTTGGTTGAGGAAAAGATGGGAAGAGAAAGTTGGACCACCACCAAACAGGAGGCATGCATTGAGAGGTACCAAAAGATTCCCTCTCCTCAGTAATATATTCCTCTCTTTGTCTCCCATAAGGCTCTCATTCCTATTTCCAGTCTCAAAGAAGTTGTCTACTGTGCCTTCAAAAATGTGCTGTCTATGAAGCCTACCCTCGTCTTATTTAGACTTCCTTTTGGCAATTTAGCGGCAATGCTAGTTTGACTTATAAGAACTCCAAGGCAGAAAAGCTGCCGCATTTGTGGTAAGACCTGTCAGTCCTCATATCTGGATTCTTCCCCCACACTTTTTTTGAGACAGTTTTGCTCTGTAGCCCAGGCTGGCCTTCAATTCACAGGAAACTTCTTGCCTCAGCCTCCTAAGAGCTTGGGTTACTGGCATGAGCTTTCATGCCCAGTTATGGGCTCTCCTATATTATAGTCCAACAGTTTTGCCTGGGATCCTCTTAACTATTCTACAGTGAAGGCTAGGCATTGATGCAAAGTAGGGAGGCCAAAAATACTTTCTACAGGAAGTTCATACAAATCTCTACCTTGAGAAAGACCACTGGTAGACCTCTCCACTCTTTCAGAGTCCCCCACCCTATACCCAATAACCCCTCCCCTCCTCAACATGGTGTTGCAGCTCTCAATGTGGGTGGAGCCTTGCTCAACCAGAGGACACTCCAGCCACCAGAAGTCCAGGTAGGTTGCCTGTCCCTGGATCCTGTCCACAAACTTTCTTGGTACTCCTCTCATCTTCTCCCCAATCCCCCACCTCTCCTTGTCCCAGCCTCCACTTGGACCAGAGGCCATACTAGTGCCAGAAGTCTAGCCCATAACTCTGGCAGTACTCACTTATAAGTGAATATTAGCTGTTAAGTAAAGGATAGTCATGCTACAATCCATGGACCCAGAGAGGCTAAGTAACAAAGAGGGCTCTGAGGTGGGGGTATGAGGGAGGGTGCAACTGGATCTCTCTGGGAAGTGGAAATAGAGTTTGTGAGTAGATTTTGGGGGCAGGTGGGGATGGGAATAGGAGGGATGAGGTGGGGGCAGATGGAGGGAGACAGTACACGGAGAGATGACTGGAGCAGGAGGGCATAGGATGAGGTGATATGGAAACCCAGTGTAGCAAAACTCCCTGGAATCTATGAGAGTGACCCTAGGGAGGACTCCTAGTAATGGAGGACACAGAACCTGAACTGTCCATCTTCTGTAACCAGGCAAGGCTTCTATGGAAGGACTAGGATACCAACCCAGCCACAAAACTTTCCACCTAAAATCTGTCCTGCCTGCAAAATATGCAGGGGCAATGGTGGCGCAGAACTTGTGGAAATGGCCTACCAATGACTTGTTTAATTTTAGGCCCATCCATGAGAGAGAGCTCATGCCCAATACTGCCTGGATGATTAGGAATTGGAGGCTGGATAGTCCAGAAACCTATGGTAGAACTAAACACCGGAAAAAAAAAAGTCAATGAAATGACGCCTATTGATAATCTTCTATACACAGATCTCATTGATTAGTACCTAGTACAGTTCTCCAGAGAGGCTACCCATGGCTTGGAGCAGATACAGAGACCCACAGCCAAATAGGTGGAGAGAGAGAGCCCAGGTTTTCCACTGGGTCCTTTCCTAAGATGGGAAATGCAGTGGAAGATGGGAGGAGGACCTGTGGGAGCCAGAAGGCAGAGGATACTGGAGAGTAGAACTCAGCAGGACACACGGGGGCTCACAGAGGCTGCAGTGGCAGTCTTAAGGCCTGTATAGGTTTTCACTAGATGTTCTGCATATATGGTTGTTGGTGTGGTGTTTTGGGAGTGGGGGTGTCTCTGACTCTTCTGTCTGCTTTTGGGACCCCTTTCTTCCTAGTGGGTTGCTTCGCCCAGCCTGTGCCTGCTCTTATTGTATCTTGTTGTACCACATTTAGTTGATGTCCCTGGGAGGCCTGCTCTTTCTGAGATGGGAGTGGGGAAGTGGGAAGAGTAGATCTGGGGGACAGGGGAGGTGAGGGAGCACTGGGAGGCATGAAGGAAGGGGAAGTTGCGGTTGAGATGTATTGTGTGAGAGAATAAATAAAAATTTTTAAAAATCTATGTTAAGCATGGTTCATTGAGCTGGCCCACTGATAATGCCATGTAGTTCCCTGTTTTTGTTTTACTTTCCAAGGTCAAGAAACTTACCTCTAATTGGAATTTGAGGTGTTCCCGCATGCTCTCAAAGAGTAAGAAGCATACTCGTAGGGACGCAGCATAAAGGTTCAGTCGCTCTACACTGAGTAGCTGGGGATCAGAGAGTGAAAAGCCATGAGGTTTCTCAGGTCGAGTATAATCCAACAACAAAGACAAGAGAGCAGACCAGTGAGGCTGCTTCAGAAGGCCCGTGTTCTAAGGGAACTCTTTTTTTTTCTTTTTTGTCATTTGTTTTAAAAAACAAACTTTATTTTACATTTGTTTATTTGTGTGTGAGAGGGGAACAAGGACACACATGAAAAGGTACATTCCAAAGGAGATGCTCCTCTCTCTCTGCCTTCTAGGTGCCAGGGATCAAACCCAGCATGTCAGGCTGGATGGTACATTCTTTTACCCACTGAGCTATGTTGCTGGCTTGGTTTTGTTTTTCGGAGATAGGAGCTCATGTAGGTCAGGCTGGTCCCAACTACACTATGCAGCTGAAAGTTACCTTGGATTCCTTATCTTCCTGCCTCTACTTCCCAAGTGCTGGATTACAGATATGTACCACCACGACTGGGGTTTGATTTAGCCATCCCTTCCTCAAGTTCTTGAGAGCTCAGTAGCTCTCTAAGGAACTCTTTTCGAGACAGGGTTTCTCTGTATAGCCCTGGCTGTCCTGGAACTCACTCTGTAGACCAGGCTGGCCTCGAACTCAGAAATCCGCCTGCCTCTGCCTCCCAAATGCTGGGATTAAGGGTGTGCACCACCACGCCCGGCTTAAGGAACTCTTTTACTGTGGCTTCTGGCCAACTGAAAGAAAGGGTGCTCGTCACGGAATTCTAGTGGCTTCTCAATCTCAAAAAACAACCAAGGTCTATGGGCAATCTAGCCTTACCTGGAATAAGTGTCGGCACATCTCATCCTTGATGAGACCCAAGAGGGTCTGGCACTGGGCCACGGGAGCTGACTCAAGAGCCACTGTCAGCAAATGCAGTCCCATGTGGATCATAACCTCAGAGTTATGGCGGTCGTGTGGATTTGTAAGGGAGATAAGGAAGCGGAAGAGCTCACGGATGCAAGGAAGACCATAAGGAAGCAGAGCTGTGCCTGAGAAGGTGGGAAGAGAACAGGTGGGAAGACATGCCCCAGCGGTTTGATAACATATGGGTGTGTGTTATCCAGGGCACACACTTGATTGTGGTGTTTGTGTGTTATGTGTGTTTGGTGCCTGCATGTGCAGGTGTGGTATGGTGTATGTGCCTGAGCAGGTGCATATGGAAGACTCAAAGGTGTCAGATGCCTTCCTCTTGCTCAGTTTTATTGCCTTAAACAGTCTCTCACTGACCTGGAAACGCATTGCTTCAGCAAACTCTGCAGACTCATGTCTGCAAACCCCAAAGATGGGATCACAGGCACATGCAGCCATGCCTAACTCTTTACATGGATATGAGGGATTTGAATTCTGGTCCTCATTCTTACAGAGATGCAATCTCACCCAATGAGACATCTTCCAGCCCTTATCTGTGGCAATTTCAGGAAATTAATTTCCTCCAAGGAAAAGGATCTACTACTTATTTCTTAATGGATGAAATCAGAACCAAGGATTTTTCTTGAAAGTCCTAAGTTTTATATTGCTCCTTCTCTCCTCCAATTATCTCTCTAATTCTCTGAATGATTTAGGGAAAAGTTCAACATATGCTAACAGTTTTATAGCTTGATTCCATTTCCTGTCTAGAGAATGGATTCACAGGTGATAGTTGACTTCATCCAAGCTGCTCTAGGCTCAGAAAGAATATCTATCTTGAAGGATGGGGTAGATAAACAGGCAGAGCCTTCCAGCAGTACCTACCTTCTTTCTGGGAGGACTGGGTAAAGCGCACACCCCGAGGATTGACATAGTCCATGTCATGGACAGAAGCAGAGTCAGAGTGGTCAGTAGGGGACGTACACTCTTCTAACACTTCAGGGATAGATTCCACCGATGCTGACTGGGCCTTTTCTACATGGGCCCCTTCCTGCTATGACCAACAGCAGTCAGACGTATGAATAAAAATGAGGCAAAAACAACTTAAAATTTATTCCCCTGAATTTTATGGCTTCCAAGCTGTCTTCAATGGACTACAGCTCATTGATTTATACATCAATATAAGATGGCCCAGGGCCATCTGAGGGACCATTGTCAAGGATGACAGAACTCTACAGGTGCAAAACTCTCACAAGACTCACAATTTAGATGGTGACCTTCCTGTTAAGCCAGCACCTCCCTTTTTTCAGATGCTACCTACATTGATATTGGTAGATCTCCTGAGCTCCTTTTCACAGTCAGACTGTATGTTTTCTGGTCAGCAAAAATAATTCTAGGAAACAGTATGCAGTGGTTTGAACATACTTGGCCCAGGGAGTGGCACTAATAGGTGTGGCCTTGTTGGAGGAAGTGTGTCACTGTGGGGTTTGCTTTGAGACCCTCCTTCTAGCTGCCTATGAGAGTCTTTTGGCTGCCTTCAGAACAAGATGTAAAACTCATCTCCTCCAGCGCCATGCCTGCCTGGATGCTTAATGTTGCCTGCATTCATGATAATGGACTGAAATTCTAAACCTGTAAGCCAGCCCAATTTAATGGTGTCCTTTATAAGAGTTGCCTTGGTCCTGGTGTCTCTTCACAGTGATGGAAACCCTAACTAAGACACAGGGAAGAACTACCTTTACCAACCTTCCTTCTTCTTCATTTTTTTTTTTTTTTGGTTTTTCGAGACAGGGTTTCTCTGTGTAGCCCTGGCTGTCTTGGAACTCACTCTGTAGACCAAGCTGGCCTCAAACTCAGAAATCTGCCCGCCTCTGCCTCCCAAGTGCTGGGATTAAAGGCGTGCGCCATCACCACCCGGCTTCTTTTTTTTTTTTTTTTTTTTAAATTTTATTTATTTATTTATTTACTTTTTAATAGACAGGGTTTCACTATGCATCTCTAGCTGCCTTGGAACTCTCTGTAGATCAGGCTGGCCTTGAACTCACGAAGATCCACCTGCCTTTGCCTCCTGAGTGCTGGGATTAAAGATATGCACCACCACGCTTGGCCAAACCTTCTTGGCCAAGGTACAAAACCCCCAAAAGAACAAGCCAGTTCCTACAGTGACCTGTAGAACTGAAGAGGAGCCTTTAGAAATCAGTCATACCTGAGGGTCAAGCTGATCAGAAACACCTATCTCACTGCTCCCAGGCTCTGTGGTTGTGATTTCCCTTGGGGAGCCAGCTTGCTCCAGGTCAGTGAGGTCCTCCTTGGAGGTAGTCTGGGAGGGTAATTCCAGGCCACTATCTGTACAAGGACTGACCACTGTCGAGGCAGCTTCTGAACTTGCAGAGGAGATGGATGTGGGTGCATCAATGAAGGGCATGCCACCTGACAAAGAAAAGAATGAAACTTGAAGGCAAAGAGACCCTGGGTGAGTAAGGCATCCTCTACAGTACCAGGGTCTTGCTTAGACTGAGTGCTCATGTATGAGCGCCTCTGGAGCAGTACGAATCTATGAAAGCAAATGAACTGAAGCTGTTTAGTGCAGGGCCCTTAAATGGTCACAGTCTGATTTGGAGTTTTCTTTTCTGTTCTCTGCAGAAAGACCAAAACCACTCTGCTTTCAATTTCAAATCCCTCATAAGGAAAGGATCTTCTCTATGTGTTTTAAAAAGAAGCAGCCCCAGGCACTCACCAGTAAGGTTAGAGGACACGGTGGCTCCACTTGGGGTGGGCAGCTCTGAACCTGGTATGACTTTGGTTGTATGACGTGGAGGTCGAGGCGATCTTTTCTGTTTCTTCCACTTGGATGAGTCACTCATGCCTCCTGCTCTCATTTTCAGCTGGAAATATCATATACAATTAGTATCCAGACTAAAAGAGTATAACTTTAAACTAAGATGTTATTCCTAGAAATATCTCATTACTCAGCTGGTCTCCAGAAAACAGCTTACACTCCACATCAGTATTAAATAATCTAGACTATCAGAATATACACGTATACTTCTCCATCCATAGCTTTTCAGACTGGCACAGAGGCTTTCCCAGGGAAAGTAACATTGCATTTGGACTAGTCATTGCTATAGCCAGCTGTCACACTGTCACCCTGCTTCCTAGGTCCCTGGTGCTGTATGCGATGTAGGACCCTCCTGCTTTAAAGGTAAGGCAGGCTTTGCCCAGAGCCTCAGGCTACAGACCTGTGTGTGCATGGACTTTCTTCCACAGTCAGCTGCAGGGCAGCTCCTAGTTCTAGCTCTTGTCTAGGTATGAGCACCTACCCCTTCCTATCTAGATAGATTCAAAGCTTTCCCACTAAGGCACGGACTGGGACTTAGACCATAAGTCTTTTTCTGGAAATCCTTCATCAAAATGTATGGTCAAAGTTAATTTTTTAGAGAAGAGTGACACAGTGATTTATTTATGGAGTTAAGAATGGGCAGTGGCAGTGCACACCTTTAATCCCAGGACTTGGGAGGCAGAGGCAGGTGGATTTCTGAGTTCGAGGCCAGCCTGGTCTACAGAGTGAGTTCCAGGACAGCCAGGGCTACACAGAGAAACCCTGTCTCAAAAAACCAACCCCCCCCCCAAAAGAATGGGGGCTGTGCTATGCTGCTGCTCCCAATTTTGATATAGCAATAAAACCTCTTGTTCTTCTTATAGTTGCTCTTCCTGGGTACACTTTATTTTATTATGTTATTACTTTTGTAGATAGAGCCTCATGTACCCTGAGCAGGTCTCAAATTCACTGTGTAGCCAAGGATGACCTTGAGCTTTGCGTTCTGCTTCTACTTCCCAAGAGCTGGGATCAAGGTATGCCCCCCACCCTGATTCCACTTACGTGGTACTGGGGCTCAATCCCAGGGCTTTGTAAATGCTAGGTAAAGACTCTTGCAACCGAGTTACATCCCCAGCACCACTAGATACAATTTAATAGGATCTATTAAATTTCTTCGGATATTTGGAGATAAAATTCCTTCTTCAAGCTCTGTCTCTCTCAAAGCTTTGATAGCCTCTCATCACCTGCTAAGATAATTTTCCCTTCCTTCCCCAAATCTCTTCCTAATAAAAGAGGGCCCCAAACTGAACCTTTCCTCTAGCTCTTAACACAGTAGCAGCTTTTCATTGGATTCATATTCTTGTTCTTCCATCTCTAAAACACCTGCAGTCATATGCTTAAATATGAGCTTCTGTGACTAATGACGAGGGCCAGGATGCTCTTGTCTGTAAGTAGCCTGGGAGTTCAGGTAGACCATACTCATGGTAGAAAAAGATCTGAGAACAGGCCAAACAGGAGTCAAGAACCCCAAAGACCAAGGGAAGAAAACAAGGGCCATTTGGCTTTACTGGTCACTATCACTGAGCTTCAGAAAGTCCAACCAACTAAAGGTTTATAAGCTAACCCTCCTTTCCAGGACGCCTCACTCCTACTAAGAATGGCAGGCTGTAATGGACATCCTCTCCATATACGAGTTGATATTGTAAGATTAAGTTTTCAAACTGTACTGTGGGAATTTAGCCATTAGTTAAACTCAGTAGGAGACCGGCTCCCAAAACCTAGAAACAATGGGAGACCAGCAGCTCCCAGGACTCCAAAAACAAGGGAACCAAGACGACTTGGGACTTGGCCCTTGGCCCGAGAACCCAGAAACAACCTGGCCCAAAACAATTGCCAGGTGGCTAACCCGCCCCTGGACCCTAGCACAAGCCAGCACCAATCAGAAACCACCCTGTACTTTCCTTTGTCTCAGTCTCCCCTCTTCCCCAGCAACTGTGTAGGTATAAAAAAACCTGTTTAAATTTTTGCTTGGGGCCAGACTCCTCTACCCCTGTGAGGGATATGAGTCTCGCCCAGCTAACTGGAATAAAAAGCCTCTTGCAGATTGCATCAAGTCTGTGTCTTGGTGGTGTGTGGGGTCGTCGCTCCCAGGATTTGAGTGTGGGGGGTCCTTCCCAGAATCTCACAGTTTCTCTTATCTTCTGCTTTATGTTTTGCAAATGTAGCTTCAAGTAGGTTATTTCAGTGAGTGTTCTGGCCTTTTGACTGGTACAGGAGCCCCAAGGCTGGTAGTTTTCACGAAGGCGTCACTGTTGCTGTGTTATGTGTACTAAGGCTCTAAGGTGCATAGTAGGCGGCAGGTGTCCACGGGAACCCTATACCACTTTATCTGCACAATTCTACATTCCAAAAGACAACAGTAGCTTTATAAAAATAGTGCAGATCTTAGGCTAATAGTCATGACAGCATGCAGGCTAGTCACTGAAGAGAGCTGGAATTGGTAACTGTGCAAACACAAAAATTCGAAACAATGCAATCAAATAGGACAGAGAGCCCTTGCTAGGGGACGCTCACTCACAGAGTTAATTCATCTGCAGTGACAGGAATGCTCACAATCACGCACACCCTTGTGATGGATAATGTGGACATCCTTTTCTCCCTTACTTTTCTCATCTTTTTTTGTTTGTTTGTTTTTTGAGACAGGGTTTCTCTGTGTAGCCCTGGCTGTCCTAGAACTCAGTCTGCAGACCAGGCTGGCCTCGAACTCAGAAATCCACCTGCCTCTGCCTCCCAAGTGCTGGGATTAAAGGCATGTGCCACCACCACCTGGCCTTTTCTCATCTTTTAAAGGCAAGGATACCTCAAGGTCAGGCAAACTTTAGCTTATACCCCTTCCCTAAACTCAGCTACTAAATTTTGAATTTTAAAGGACAGAGGATATCTTTGCAGATTCTAGAAAATTCCCAGTCTTCTGGTCAACCTTTCCATCAACCTAGAGATCTAAACTTTGCAATGATCCCTTTTATGAAAAAAAAAAAATAGCAAAAACAAAAACAAAACCCACCGGGTGGTGGTGGTGATGGTGGCGCACACCTTTGTCCCCAGCACTTGGGAGGCAGAGGCAGGCGGATTTCTGAGTTCGAGGCCAGCCTGGTCTACAGAGTGAGTTCCAGGACAGCCAGGGCTACACGGAGAAACTCTGTATCGAAAAAAAACAAAAAAAAAAAAAAAAAAAGAAAAAACCAAACCCCTCCCAACCCCCCCAAAACAAAACAAAACAAACAAAAACAAAACATCCCCCCCCAAAAAACCAAAAACAAACCCCTCCCTGATGGAGCACCTTTTCCCACCAACATAACCATGTCTCCAGATTTACACAAGGCCTAGCTGTGCTGTCTACTCCAGCTCTGAGACAGGGGAGGGGAGAAGGATCTTGCTTGAGGTCCCTGTAGTTTCCCTAGAAATGGTGAGTCTTAAGCCTCCCCAAAAGATGACAGCAGGACCCACGTTTTCTAAGCTCATTTTGTGATGTTCAAGACTTCATTCTACTTCCAAGCAACCAGAAATCCTAGGAGAATTCCCAGTACTGCGAAGCTATAAACACATGCAACTTTCAAAAGCCAAGCTGTGTTATAGAACGGGTAAGTTGTGCTCTGAACAACAGTGGGACCCAGTGTTACATATAAAAAATAAACAAATAAATAAGTAAACGGAAAGGGGGAAAGGAAAGGGAGAGGAAGAGAGACCTTGAGGTTCTTAAAGAGGAGTACCCTCTCTAACTGGTTCAGGGCTTTGCTCTGCTCCCCACTACTTAGCTCCAGTTTGTTGAGGAGACATGGAGAAATCTGTGAAAGACAGGCAAATGCACGATTTAAACAGAGTAAAATAAACCCAGACACGAGCCTACAGGGCACAGGGCAGGCATGGGATGAATGGGAGGGAACACGGGTGGTCAGGTGCATGCACCAAATAGCCAAGGGTCATTTCCATGGGCAGAACCTCATCAGAGGTCTGAGAAGTCCAGAGTTTCAGCTCCAGACAGAAGGAAGCCATCCTGATCACCGTCTTTTCTTGGCAATCTGAGAACCCTTTTGATCCAGAGTACAGCTTGATTTGAGCTCTTCAACAGAGACTATCGTAAGCACAGCCAGTCTTAGTCAGCATTAGGAGGGGATTTGGGGGCACAGCCTCTCTAGGACTCTTGCTTGCTAACAAGACTGAGCCCAATGGGATAGCCAGACTTCCATCTTTGTCAACACGCATCTTTATCCAACTTGGTCAGCCTTGCCCGGTTTCCTAAAGGACTGACTCACTAGCACACATGGTTAGTCAGAGAGGAAAGGTGGAGGAAGGAGAGGTACATGGGAGGCGTATTTCTGACTTATAGGAGTGACAGTTATTTGTAGATTACAAGTAGACCCATCTAAGTGGAAGCATGTCTTAGCTACTAAGCAACAGTAGTACTGAAGTTGGGAAGTTAAGGTGGTTTGGACAAGGGACAGCAGATGAGCTCTCAGACCCCACCTTCTTCATGTTGGTTCCCACATAGCTCTTGGGTTCTTCTTTAAACTGAGGTAACCTATAAGAGAGAATAGTGTGACTGTTACTGGGGATAACAACAGTGTTCTTCTCTAGCCCTGCTATAGCAATGGTGCATTGGTGCACAGTATCTTGTCTCTTAGCTTACTCTTATGAGAAGCTAGTTAGAAAAAAGCTAATTTCATCCCCTTTAGAGCTTTGGAGCTATAGGAATTGGAATATGTATGGTATAGGCAAAGTAGTCCCTGGGACAGGGTGACTAAGCACCCTTGGAGTATGAAGGCTCTCTTCATCCTTGAAAAGCACTGACGAAAGCCAAAAGATAGGCACAGAAAGTAGTAAAAGCAGGTTGGTGTTTTAAAGGCAGTAAATCCATGGAGTAAGAAACTCTCAGTAGCAGAAGCCAAGAACAATTTAATGTACAGATAATAGGGATTAAGCCTGAAAGCAAAAAGAAATCTCATTCGTTTAAAAGTCATTGCTTCAATTCTTCCCTAAGTGTATCTTTTGAAAGGAAGTATAGAATAGACAATGTGATCTAGAACAAAATGATTTCTTGGGCTCCAAATGAGAGAGTCCTTCTAAGAGAAATCAAAGATCAAGGTTTCTCTGGGACTAAAGGGTCTGTCAGGATATGGAACTTTAAAGTGCTAAAATCAGGAAGTCTCAGGCAAGCCAAGATAAAGGCCAATGAAGTCAGCTTTTACAATGGTTGGTTCCCAGCCTTGGCCTTCTAAGTTTAGGGAACTCAGCGACCTGTTCCAGGCTGCTTAAATCTGGCATCTCCTCTGCGCCCTTTCCCAGACGCTACCTGCACAGAAACAGACACAAGTTTGGGAAGCAGAGATTAAATAACCCTCTGGTTCCCTGAGACCACGGAGTTCTCTCTTCCTTCTCCCTTGCTCAGAGAACTAATGCTATCTATAGTCCCAGTGGCCTCTGATGTGGTTGTGGGGCTGGCTAGGTCCCTAAAGTGGCTGTGTGGAAGCAGGCAGACTCAAGAGGCCTGGGCAGCCGGGCAGAAGCAAACAGCAGCAGGTTTACCTTGTGAAGAGCAGCTGCACCATGTCTACGAGAGTGTGCTCTGCGGATTTTCTCAATAACTCTGCACAGGCAAAGACAAATAACACAGGTGTCATTACTTGCTGGGCTATTATCAGGAGACCTCTCAGAGCAGACTCCCCTCCACACTGTGTTTACCAAGGATTATGCCAAACTTATTAAAACCAGCTCCAGCTCAGCCTGCGGCTATAACTGTAGCAGACCACTAGGTGGTACTAGGGAGTCAGGAGAAAAGGGACACACAAGATGGGTTTTCTTGGGTTATCACTTGTGTCAATCCCAGAAACCCTAAGGGAGAAGATCTGGTTCTGGAAGTGAGTGCATCTAAGATTCATCCCAACTCCTGCCCTGCAACAGTGGC
The DNA here is from genome assembly GCA_019843815.1 of Montemys delectorum. Lineage (NCBI taxonomy): Eukaryota > Metazoa > Chordata > Mammalia > Rodentia > Muridae > Montemys > Montemys delectorum. The sequence goes on from JADRCD010212559.1 coordinate 56,339, forward strand.
TTGAGAACTCTATTCTAGCTTCAGAACAACCCCTCTAAGGTTACCCAAGGTGGATGATGGATAAATCCTGTTTTTCTGGGCTTCAGAGATAGCATACTATATACACACTCATATACTGGCCCCAGGAGGAAGAAAGACCCAGTATTCAAGCACCTACCACTGAGTCTCATTTCAAAGCAAATCCGGAAGCAAGACTGCATAATCTCACATACAGACTCATTTGTTAAGTGGGTACCCACTGGGGTTAGCAACAGAGTTCGGAGAACCTATGTGGAAGAAAGAAAAGGCAATGTGATCAACAAAGCCATGAGTAAAGCTGATTTGAAAACACACCTGAGAGCTGGGTTCTCCTCGGGAAGCAGAGGCAAGAGGATCTCTGAGTTGGAAGCCTGTCTGGTCTACAGAGCAAGTTTTAGGACAGCCAGGGCTACACAGAGAAACCCTGTCTTGAGAAACCAAACAATCAAAATAATAACAAAACGAACCTAGCAAGTACAAGTACATTTTAAATTCTCCTTCTTCTTCTCCTTCATCCCCTTCTCCTCTTCCTCCTCCTCCTCCTCCTCCTCCTCCTCCTCCTCCTCCTCCTCCTCT
>JADRCD010212560.1:0-23508 GCA_019843815.1 Montemys delectorum
AAACCCAGGGTTCTGTTGATGTTTACCAGCTGAGCCACATTCTTAGCCCACAGCTGTGCCTTTCTGCATCTGGGCTCTAATTTTGGAGCTTTTAGGAACCATCTCAAGGATCAAGACATGAACATGACTCAAGTCATACTCTTGAGCATGAGCTTCGTGTTTTTCTAGAACCTGAATACATGAGGCCCCACTGCATTGGTTACTAGATGTGGGTGTGTACTGGAAGTATAGGGGTAGCATGTGATCTTTGATAGTCTCTTCTCAGGTCAGGCTTGTTTTGTAAAACTTATTTTATGTATATTGGTGTTTTTCTGCACACATGCCTATGTATCATATGCATAAAGTGCCCTCGAGGCCAGAAGAGACTACTAGATTTTCTGAAACTAGAGTTGCAGGCAGCTGTGAGCTGCTACATATGTGCTGGGAACTGCCCTCAGTTCTCTTACAAGAGCAACAAGTGCTCTTAACCACCGAGCCATCTCTCCAGCACATAGTCACTGAATTTTAAAATTCTGTTTGGGAACATTAAAATGTCATAAACAGAGAGGTGACCTGTGTGCTACGAAGGTGGAGAAGTGGGTCAGCTAGACCTATCCATACAGAAGGGAGAAGTGGGTTGTCTGGAGGGTAGAGGGGCACATAGACATAGCTCAATGCATATGTCATATACGTTAGTCCAAGAGACCCTGATCCTGAGAGCCCGATTGAGTTGCAATGGTCTACAGCCCTGTTAGAAGAATTCTTCTCACGACCTCTTTCTTCTTTTGCGCCATTCCTTTTGGATGAGGTTGATCTGACAGAGAACTGTAGTACTCAGTACTAAGGGTGTAATGATCCCTGAAGCCGAAGGAACTGGGCTCAAGAGATGGCTCAGGCATTAACGCTGCCCTTGCAGAGGTCCCAAGTCCTGTCCTGGGCACCCACATCAGACAGCCCACAACTAACTGCTGACGACCCCAGCTTCAGAGGCTCTGATGCCCCCAGACTCCGAGAGCACCCGCATTCAGGTGTATAGACTCACACAGAGACACACATACACTCAAAATTGAAAAACAAGTAAAAATGTTTAAAAAAACAGAGAGTTTTGCTGTCAAGGTTATTTAAAACCCAAGCTCCCTTAAGCTCTGCTCTCCTTTGTAAATCTCACCTTCATTTTCCAGGCGGTGTCCCCAGGCTTTCCTGGTACCTGGAGGCTGCTTGGGAGTGATGAAGTCTTGTCAGTTTCCTGTCTTTGTACTGCAGGAGCTCCCAGGGCACATAATGCTTTGCTTAAGAAAGGCCATGGCAGGCTGGGCGGTGGTGGCACGCCTTTAATCCCAGCACTTGGGAGGCAGAGGCAGGTGGATTTCTGAGTTCGAGGCTAGCTTGGTGTACAGAGTGAGTTCGAGGGCAAGCCAGGGCTACATAGAGAAATCCCGTCTTGAAAAAAACAAAAACAAAAACAAAAAAACAAAAAAAGAAAGGCTATGGCTTTGCTTTTCTTTCTTAAGTACAATTTGGGGGCATGTTAACATGGATGTGCATTTTGTTTATCTTAGACTTCCAGTGTCTCACTCCAGTGAGTGTGTGTGTGTGTGTGTGTGTGTGTGTGTGTGTGTGTGTGCTCACGAGTGCTCTCACGTGCACGTATGCATGCTTCCACATGCATATACATGTGGAGGCCAGGGACAACTTTGGGTGTGATTCCTCAGGTGCCACCTACCTGTTTTCCAACTCAGGAATATTTTGCTGTCTTAGGATTCACCAGTTCTGGCCATCAAAGTCCAGTGATCTACTTGCCTCTGTCTCCCTAGCACTGGGATCACAAGCTCAGGCCATCTTCCTCCTCCTCAGATTCTTTTTTTCTTTAATGTAGGTTCTGAGGGTTGAATCTAGGTCCTTGTGCTTGTGTGGCAGGTAGTTTACTGATTGAGCAAGCTCTTTGGCCTCCCTTTCAGTGGACGCTTTAGTGTGGAAATTCCCCCACAAAATCCTGCCTTCCCATCAGCCCTTCAGGCATACCCTTCAGGAGTAAACGTGTTGTCATTTGAAGTTTTAGCTAGTTCCTTATTAGCCTGGCAGCGGCTTCCCTCTGACAGCCAGCCAGAGCATCACACTCAGGGGAAATTACTTTTTGGTTCATGGCTCACTTTTTATTTCTTGGACTTACTCAAAGGTGTACTAAGGCTCCTTAGCTTTACACCTTCCTCTTAGTTACTATTTTAAATAACTCTTACAGCAAAGTGGAATTATCCACACAAAGCAAACAGAGTTCTCTGAACTCTGGTGCCAGGTACCATGCTGAATGCTTGGGCATTGTTATCCTAGGAAAGGAAGCCGAAATAAGATTTATGATGGTCAGGCTGCCTTCTTTCAGGAGCCAGGATGCCCTCTGGTGTGCCTGGCAAGAGCACAGGGAGTTAGAGTGGAGAGATGGGGACACATGCATCAGCCCTATATGACTATCCATGCTTGCTGATCATGTGTGATGGCCCAGAGAGAGGACACATCACCATCCATGCTTGCTGATCATGTGTGATGGCCCAGAGAGACGACACGTCGCCAGCATGTGTTTTGAGCTCTGCCAAGAGTTGAATCTTTGTTCCCACATACATACCCATAGATCTTACTAACGAAAGCTATTATCATCACTTAGCAGCCTTTTCAGAAAGCCTTATTTCCACTCCAAAACACCACTTTTATTTGCCAAAGTGCTACAATGTTGCATCCTGGCAATTGATCAGCATTTACTGCCAAATTATATAAACCCTTTGTGGGGCTGCCTGATGGGGCAAATGTGTCTGTGATGTGTGTTAGGCGGGGTGCCCGGAAGTGGAGAACAGCTGTCCTTAGATGCAGTCACTCATTAATTCACTGTTTATACTTTTATTGGGTAGGAAATCTACATTTGCTTAAGGAACCCAGCTGAGAAATATCATTTTAAGAAAATGTCGGGTTAAGGCTTGCTGTGAATGCGAACTGTGGATGATGGTTCATGAAATTCAGATATGAGGATTGCTTTACCAACCTGGAACTGGGGTGAGAATAAGCCCTGTTGGCCATATTCAAAGACTGAAGTGTAATTAGTGTTGATCATAGTAACTGTGGCAAAGGAGTCTTAAAACCCAACTGAGCTTCTCATTAATAAATATCAGAATTTTTTTTTCATTCAGTCAGCATGAGCACAAGAGGAGGTTATTGGTGAATAAAAAGAATCTCTGGCTGGGTGGTGATGGCCCACGCCTTTAGTCCCAAGCACTTGGGAGACAGAGGCAGGTGGATTTCTGAGTTCGAGGCCAGCCTGGTCTACAGAGTGAGTTCCAGTACAGCCAGAGCCACACAGAAAAACTCTGTCTCAAAAAACAAAACAAAACAAAACAAAAAAAGAATCTCTGGTTGGTAAATAGAGCACAAAAACAGAACCCCAGTGGATGAGTTCATTTGTAGAGAATCTTTAAAAAACCAATGGGATGAGGTATATTCAGTGGTAGAGTGTTTACTTAGCACCTGGAAGGTCCTGGGTTTGGTCCCCAGCACTATTCAGAAGATTTGTAATGGACTTTTAAAAATAGGAGGAGAATCCCATGATGCTGCTGCCAAAAGGGGTCAAGATGTGACTGGTGAGTGTGGTACTGTCCATCATGCATTGCTTCATGGCTCTAAGCAAGGTCTCCAGTTTTAGAATACAGCCTTCCTGCCTACCTGTCCTGTTCCAAGACACCAGCAGCCCTTCCTGTAAGCTGGCCTAATTCAAACCATTGGGACATATACACACAACACACACATAGACACAACACACACACACACACACACACCACACATACACACACGCACACACATACAACACACACACACCACACACACACATACACACACAACACACACACATACAACATACACACACACACACACACACACACCTAAAAGGGAGACTGTTTGGGAGGAGGATGTGTATTGGCTCCAGGGAGACATGAGAGGTTAATGAGGGTAACCACAGGGAAAACACAGACATGTATGAGAATGTCATAATGAAGCCTACTATGTGTAATTAGTATATGCTACTAATTTTGAAACAGTCAATTATCACTGAAATTATCAAGCCAGGGCAGGCAAGATGGCCCAGTAGGTATTTACTTGTTGTCAAGCCTGATGGCCTGATCATGAACCCGAAACCTAAATAGTTAGTATAAGGAAGGAATACATTTTCCTCCGACTTCCATATGTGTGTCATGGCATGTGGGCGTGTGCTCACACACACATAAACATAAACACACTAGATACATTTAAATGAATGTAAATAAAAATTGTCCAGTTAAGTTCACAGGTTTGTCTCCTTTCCTCATCTCTCCTGATAGTGAAGGAATCAACACATCTGACCTACAACATCTGAAGAATGTGGGTGGAGAGGTTAGACGTGGTGCCAAGACCAAGGGAGGGGCAGGCCTTGCACAGCACAGCAGAAGGAAGGCCCACATGCCTGCAACGTGCTGCCGGCCGACTGGCTGTGAGATGCAGCCCTAGATTAGAGATGCAGGGGAGAAGGGCCAGCACGCAGGGAATCACTGAAGGACTTGGAGTAAAGGAACAGTTAGTCCTCAGAGTGTTCTTAACACCCTGGAGACGGGGCTGGCTTTTCCCTGTACCTCACCCTGATTCCAGCAGCATCAGGGAGAACAAATGGATCTGGAGCACGTGGTGCATGGAGAGAGAGGGACCCACGGCAGCTGGGGCCTCCAGGTGTCTTCTGCCAGGTCACAGGACACCAATAGCCCAGCATGTGTAGCCCAGCATGTATAGCCCAGCAATGGAACGACAACGGTTTTAAAGACTTTATTTCCCATTCTTCCCTTGTAGTTGGGGTGGCCAGCGAGTGGGCTTTTCCCAAGAGGAGCTATGTTTCTAGGTTTGTACACGTTGTGAGTGTGGTGCCCTCAGAGTCCAGAGCAAGGTATTGGGCTGCTCTAGCGACAGTTACAGGTGGTTATGAGCCTCCTGACATGGTTGCTGGGTCCTCTGAAAGAGTAGTACACGTTCTTCGTCACTGAGACATCTCTCCAGTCCCAAGAACTAATCTTTCTTTTAAGGAAACAACTAAAATATTTGTGTATATTTAGTAGCAAGAGCTGGGAAGGAAGCACAGAAGCAATTGGATAGAGGTGGGTGGCTGGATGGCTGGGGGGGAGCGGTAAGGTGCTTGCTGTCAGTCCTGGTCACCTGGGGTCTACATAGTAAAAGGTGAGAACTGACCTCTGCCTGTTGTCTTCTGGTCACATGCTTACTGTGGCACACATGCATCTACACCTGTGTGCACACATATGCATACCCAAGATAAGTAGAAGATTTTAAAGCCAGATGCGCCTTAGAAAGGGCTGATGGCATTTTGAGAGGAAAATTGGCAGAAGAAGGGATGAAGATGAGCCTCAGATTTCCTTAACTCTTAATTGTTTTCATGGAAAAGTACCTTGCTCTTAATGGCTGGCAACCAGAACACCCTCTCTGTTAAAGATAAATAGGATAAAGTGTGAGGAAACCTACTAAGGGAAAAAATGACCAGAATGGCTGGAAACCAGAGCTGAGTTCTGCCAGAGGCGAGGTCATTACACCAGAGACTGCCCTCAGGCCAGCACTGTAGCCAATGCTGGCAAGCCAGCGTCACAAGGGCTCAAGGGCATCCAGAAAGGAGTGTAGGGCAGGGCAGTGCTCAGCCATGGATTCTAAAGTCTGTGAAGAGCGTTCAGCTGGCTTTGAACTCTGACATCTCCCCCTTATAATTATCCCAGACTTTGCCTAAACAGATGTGATTCTAATGTAATGTCCTCTTTCCTCCTGCCAGCTGGGACAGCGAACCATGGAGCTGTATTTTGGCGAATACCAACACGTACAGCAGGAGTACGGGGTCCACCTGAGACTCGCCAGCGATGACACTCCAAAGCCAAGGAATTCCCAGCCCTCAAAGGCAGGCTCCTATGGTGTCAGTATCAGGGTGCAGGGAATTGATGGCCACCCTTACATAGTCCTGAATAACACTGAACGGTGTCTAGCCGGCACACCTTTCCCAGAAAACGGGCCATCGTTTCCATCTTCCATGATGAATAACCTGTCCCTACATCCAAACAATGGAACCGTGCTGAAGCAGAACACTCCAGAGGAGCTGCAGCTTCCAGAAAACCCGTACCTGCAAACCAGCCCGATAAGAGGCCAGAAGCAGTTCTCCCTCCACGAGGGCAGGAATGGAGTTCTAGAACGCAAAGACGGGCCCACGAAACTACCCCACATGCTCAACTTCCAGAGGCACCCGGAGCTTCTGCAGCCCTATGACCCAGAAAAGAATGAGGTGAACTCAAAGAAACATCACCCTCCCGAGAGTCCCTGGCTGAGAAATGCAACAGAGGAAGGGACCAACTGTAAGAAGTCCCGGAACTGCTTTTCCAAACCCTGCGGTTCCCAGCCCAGCAGCCCTACTTCGGAAGATTTTGCCAAGACCAACATGACAGCGATCCGTCTCTGCAGCTCGGTGGTCATAGAAGACCCCCAGAAGCAGACCTCAGTGTGCGTGAACGTTCAGAGGTGCGCCAAGGAGGGGGTGGGAGAAGAGACCCTTTCCCCTCGACGGAAATCCCCGACTGCCCCCAGCCCACAGACCTACTCTGAAACCAAGAAAAATAGGCCAGATGTACTACCCTTCCGGCGACAAGATTCCGCAGGCCCCGTCCTGGATGGAGCCCGGTCACGCAGGTCCTCCTCGTCATCCACGACTCCCACATCAGCCACTTCCTTGTACAAATTTTTACTTGATGATCAGGAATGTGCCATCCATGCTGACAGCGTCAACCGCCATGAAAACAGAAGGTATATTCCCTTCTTGCCAGGAACTGGGCGGGATATCGACACCTGCTCAATTCCTGGTGTGGACCAGTTAATTGAAAAATTTGACCAAAAGCCTGGCCTCCAGAGAAGAGGAAGGTCTGGGAAGAGAAACAGGATCAATCCGGAGGACAGGAAAAGATCCCGAAGTGTAGATAGTGCCTTTCCATTTGGTCTCCAGGGAAACACAGAATACCTCACAGAGTTCAGCAGGAATCTGGGCAAGTCTAGCGAACACCTCCTTCGGCCATCCCAGGTCTTCCCGCAGAGGTCAGTGGCCCTGGAGCACCGTGGGAAGCACAGTGCCAGCAGCTCGCTCGCAAAGCTGCAGGGCGCCCTTCAGGGCACCCCAGGTGCCCACCCGAAGCCTTCCCTGCAGAACAAAGATGGGAAAGTTCTGAACAAAGGAAGTCAGGAAAGCATCGGGGCATGTGCCCCCTCCCTTCCGGCGCAGAATAAAAAAGAGGAAGAAATCAAAATAGCCACAGCCTCGTTGATGTTACAGAACCGGGCGGTGGCAGCCACATCAGATTCTGGTGCCAAGAAAATCTCAGCCAAGACATTTCCTTCCGACTCTAGTACTCAGGTAATACTTGTGGTTTTTCCTTTTGAAAGTGGCCCAAGCGGTGTGCCTAGGAACGAGTGTCCCAAGCCTTGAATCAGTGACTGTACAGTTGATGATTTTGTGTGTGTGTAAGTACACATTTGCCTATATGTACACATACATAAGTGTGCAGACGCATATGGTGTGGAGGCCATCGGTTGGCACGGAGTGTCTTCCTCTGTCACCCTCCACCTTAGTTTTTGAGATGGAATCTCTCACTGAACCTGGAGCTCACGGATGCAGCTACACTTGTCTCTCTACCTGCCCAGTGCTAGGATACCAATCATATCCGGTGCCTGGCTTTTACCTGTGTGCTGGGGGATCAAACGCAGAACCTCATGCTTTCAGGTCAAGTGCTTTACCAACGGAGCCATTTCCCAAGCCCTTGCACATTTTGCGTTATCATCATCACCACCACCACCACCACCACCACCACCACCACCACCACCACCACCACCACCACCACCACCATCACCACCATCATCATCAGATTATGTCCCGCTGCCAACGGAATAGTTTTCTAGGTTATTCCGAGCGCTGTTGGGTTCACTTTCTGCACACATCCCTGTCGAATAGTACAGAGAGAGCCATTTCTTTTTAAGGGTATGACATCTAGGTGTATATAGAATGGGTTTTAACACATAGGTTCTGAGGATAGGTTTGTGTCCATATAGGTGACTGGGTTGGTTTCTAGTCTGAAAAATTAGATTAATCCTAATTTAGCTCAATTACGAAGTGATAGTTTCTAAGTGGTACATTGAATGTTTTGACAGAAGTAGTAAAAAATAATAACAGTAATGAAATAGTGATAAGGCTGATGGGTCCCAGGCGCTGTGATATTGGAGCATGGCATCGGCTGTGTGAAGGTGTTGCTGTTAACCTGCAGTTGGCACTGAGAAAATCCAGGGGGTGTGAAGTCCATCAGCCAAGGAGGAGCTCACAGCTGCTGGCCTGAGGAGGCTGACCAGGCGAATTGATTTTGGAAAGGAGCGTGCTAGAAGCCTCTGCTTCAAGGTCGTTGCTATCTTCCTGGGAGTGTCACCCTCCTGGTCTAATAACAGGCTTTATTGTGTTCCAGGCCACACCAGATCTCTTAAAGGGCCAGCAGGAGCTCACACAACAAACCAACGAGGAGACGGCCAAGCAGATCCTTTACAATTACCTCAAAGAAGGGTGGGTGCTTTTCCTCAATGAGCAAAGTCATTGCTGTTTCCAGCGGGGCTCTTGACTCGTATTTGAGGCTTTATATTTAACTTTTATTTCCTGAGCCCTGTCTCTATGGATGTAGTTTCAAATGAGGTGTAGGGGACAGGCAAGGGCATAAGACAATTACAAAAATACAGAGATGCTGTATTTGTGTATGTGTGTGGCCGTGATGTATGCATATGTGTGCACATGTGTGTACAGGTACATTCAACATTCGTTCCCATTAGGAGGATCAGAGGTCAAAGCCAGGTATCCGCTATCACCTCCATCTTGATTCTTTTGAGACAAGATCTCTCACTGAACCTGGAACTCTGAGTTTCTGCTAGCCTGGGTAGCCAGCAAGGAGCTGGAATCTGCCCGTCTCTGCCTCCAAACACTGGGGCAGCTCTTATAAATGTACCTGGATCCAAACTCAGGAGCTAACTCCCAGATTCATGACCTTTGGGGTTTTTTTGGTTTTTTGAGACAGGGTTTCTCTGTATAGCCCTGGCTGTCCTGGAACTCACTCTGTAGACCAGGCTGGCCTCGAACTCAGAAATCCCCTGCCTTTGCCTTCCAAGTGCTGGGATTAAAGGTGTGCAACACTACCGCCTGGCCTTAAGTCAGTGTTTTAAAAAGGACCTTTATTGCATCAAAACATGTTCAGAGATGGGGAGATCTATCAGTCTGTCAATGTTGAGCTGGCTCAGCCCCACCTTGAAGTCTTCCAGGCCTCAGAAGTCTCTGCCTTCCCTTATTGGAAGTTACAAATGGAAGCTCGTCCTTTCTCCCAGAGGGAGGCCTGGTCGGAGCCTGGGCTTCCAGGATTGTTAAGCACGTGAAGCATCTGAGAGCAGTGTTTGCCCTGCTTATCTTGGGAGACTTGGTCCCAGCCACTTGGGTTCTATACCCAATCAGGCAGATGGAGGCTCTGCAGTGAGAGGGACTGAAGATCTGCACCTGAGACGGCAGCTGTCAACACTGGCTGTTTGTCTTCTGTGATTTATGAGTGACTTGTCAGCATGACAGAGCTGACAAAGTGGGTTCAAAATACAACCCAACGGCTTAAAAATGACCACAAAGTTTTAAAATACTGCCCGGGAAAGGCTTCACCCTGTAAAATTAAGATAGAGGAACTCGTGGTTTCTAAAGTCCTTTTCCTTCCCTTCCCTCCAGCACCCTCTCCTCTCTTTCCTCCTTTCCTCTCCCCCTCCTCCCCCTCCTCTGAGCTTCTTCATCCTCCTCGATCACCTTACCCCTCTCTTCCCTTTCTTTCTCATTTGATTTGTTGAGAGACAGGTGAGACGGAAGTTAGTGACAGGTGCCTGTTTAAGGAATTTTATTTTAAATCCCTTAATTGCCAGGAGTATGGTAAAATGATCTGACAAAGGGCTGCTGTTGGGCAGTCTTGGCATCAGGGCGTCCTTTTCCTAAACATAGGCTTAATAAGTGAAAGATGCTTGAGTGGGGGTGTGTGTAATTCCTTTTGGAGCAGAGATGAGCATCGAGTCAAGCAGCAGCTTACTGTATTTTCATGACGCTTGATTGTGACTGGGCATCTGTCATGCTCAGCTCTTTGGACATGAACATCTATGTCTGAGGTTGAATAGTATTGCCCCTCCCTCCTGCCCATCAAACACTGGGTTCGTCTGAAGCCTCAGTTTACTCAGGCTGCTGGCTGGGGCTTGCGATATGAGTGTGCAGGCATTTGGGACATTTCGAGGCTGGCTCCCTTAATGTCCTCTCTGCTGCTGCTGCTCCACAGAGGCACAGACAATGAGGATGCCACCAAAAGGAAAGTGAACCTGGTCTTTGAGAAAATCCAGACTTTGAAGTCCAGAGCAGCAGGGAGTGCCCAAGGAAACAATCAAGTAAGTTGTAGTTTTTGTATTTTGCAGTGTGTTGAACGTGAAATGTGCAGAGGGACTGGTTTCTTCAGCTGTCTGTTGGCACAGTAAGTGGGATTTCCTCTCAAGCAGCAAGCTGTGCCTCAGACAAACAGCCAGGCTTTAAATACAGGTTAAATGTCCTAATCCAAGATACCCTGAAACCCCAGACTTAAGTGTTGACATGGTAGGTGTGGAAAGTTCAACACTGGCCACACACAGAAACATGAGCACAAACTTCTTTTCATGCAGAAAGCTAGTAAAACAAATCGCCTCTGGGCTCTGTGTCTTAGAAACTTTTGTGATTTAAGTGGATTTTACATTTCTACTTGTCTTCACAAAATACCTTATTATATGCATGCTATTCCAATCTTAAATAATAATGCCAAGTCTTCAATACTTCTACAGCCAGTCATCATGGTGAAGGTACCATGACCTGCTGTAGAAACAGAATACGTTTGTCTATCGGCTACTGTCTCCTCTAGTACCCGACATGTCTGTGACTATGCTGTGAGGGTGAGGGTGGTGGTGGTGTCCGTGTGTGGATGCATGTGTATACATGTACTACTGTAATTCTGACTTAGGGACTTACAGTTTGGGAACTTACAGTTTGCTTATACACAGCTTTCAGAAGTTGTACCTAAATTTTCTTTTCATTAAAAAATATTCTTTGGCAATTTCATATATATGTGTGTGTGTGTGTGTGTGTGTGTATACATGTATATGTATATGAATATATTTTAGTATATTAGTATAGTAGAACATATTTATATGTATATAATTTCAGTTGTTTTTCACACCCAATCCTTCTCTCTGATAGCTCACAGAGATCTGCCTGCCTGTGCCTCTGGAGTGCTTCTGAGACTGACTGTCTCCTATCTCTTAATATCAATTTAATATATTTTGATAAAGCATTTAAATTTAAATCACATCTACTATTCTTGTCTTTTATTTACTTGCATGTTCTGGGGAGGACATAGCCTTTAGACTTGGTATTAAGATTGTGTTACTATGGATTATGGATTTGGGACAGTCAGCCGGAACTGGGGAAGTCAGTGTATCCCTTCTGCAAATGAGATGTCTAAGGTCAGAGCATTCTTTGTGAGGAGGCAGGAAAGCAGGTGTTCTATGTTGAAAGAATGGCACGAACAATATTAAGCACTGTGACTTTGCCATGTTTACGTTTCTTGAGGTAATTGTATGTGGTAGTCTGTGGGAAGAACAAGATAGGACGTCTCCATTTTTATTTTCTTTTGAGAAGGTCTCATTGCTAAAGCTGGCCTAGAACTTGTGATTCTCTTGCTCCCAGCTCAGGAGTGCTGGGACGACAGGTGTGGACTACCTCATCCAGTTATATGGTGCTGGGGATGGAACCCTGGGCCTTATCTATTCCTGGCAAGTACTTTACCAAGCCCATTGCATCCCCAGGCCCCAGGAATGGATTTCAGACAGGCTCACGTGCTATTACATTACAAAAATCACTCCCTTCGTTGCTACTGGAGAGGGGAGGACGTGATCTCTGGCACTATGCAGTGTCTGACTTTAATTGCCAGAGTTTCTCTCCCCGCCCTTCTTATGTTCTGAATCTGATTCTTCGCTGCCAACCCTTTGGAGTTTTCTCTTTTGGGAGGGGGATGTTAAGTGATTCCCTAGGAGACACTGTTGGAGTGTTTTCTCTATGGACTGAGACCATCTTGGAACCAGCAAAGCAGATAGGGATTTTGTTTTTGTTTTTCTTTCTTTTTGTTTCTTCTCCTCCCCTGTTTCCCTCTCCCTTCCTTTCCTCAGTATGTGATCTTTCCCACTGCGCTGGATTTAGATTCTAAATGGGACAGCTTGCCACTCCTGTGATGTGCTGTGGAGCTCTCCTCCAGTCCCCGCAGGTCCCTGCACTTGGTGAGAAGGGCCTCTTCCCCACTTATGATACACAACCCACACCTGGATCAGCAGCTTGCGAGCCAAGACTCTTGCATCTTATAGCTTAGGTTCCTGCTTTTATCTCTTCGCCTTGCCACTTAGCTGTAGGATTTTAGCCAATTCCCCTTGAGAGCTTCATCCTGTTATCATTTCCACAGTAGAAAAGAAATAAGAGCTCCCAAGATTCACACTCAGATCAGACACGATACCTCCAGACCGACTATTTAATCTGGCCCCTCTTCTTGGTGGAAAAGCAGGGATTAGGTAGAGAAAGCCAGTTTGGCCCAAATGCATTTATTTGCATTTGCTGACAGGTCTATCCTGAAGGTAGGGGATGAAAGTCTGCCTGGCAGTCCTGGAGCATTAGCCCCCCTGGACAAGGGAGGTTTAGAAATAGAGGGTCCGGCTGCATGCAGACACAGACTCCCAGAGAACTTTACCCAACAGGTGTTTCTTCAAAAAATACTTTTTTGCTTGCTTATTGGGATCAAACTTAGAGTAAAATGCATGAGTCATAACTGTAGTTTGCTGGGTTTTTAACACAGATTTGCATCTGGGCAAATCCTACTCCAATCGCAGGCAGGGTGCTCCCCTCACCCAGGAGGGTGCTCTTCTCACCTGGGAGTTATCCTGTGTACTTCTTCTCTATCAAGCAAGTCCTCCTTCTTGAGGTAATCCTATTGTGACACTGATAGCCTAGATTAGTTTTCCTTAAATTTCATATCAATAGGTTACCTGATTATTGTCTCTACGGTTTTATTTCTTCAATATTGTGTCAGTGACATCCACTTTTTGTATTATATACTAGTGTGTGTGTGTGTGTGTGTGTGTGTGTGTGTGTGTGTGTGTAGTTAGTGTATTCCTGGTGAATATTTCTAGCTTGGGACTCTTAGTGATAAAGCTACAGTGGAACGCTGAACATGATTGTATGTACACTCACTGTAATGGACACTCGCCCATACTTTCTCTTTGGTATATAAGCAGAAGTGAAGTTCTAGGTCACAAAGTAGGCAGGAGTTTTTCTGTTTTAGGAAGTAATGGAACAATTAGCCAGTGTGTTGAATGCAAGGCCTGGGTGTTAGACCCTGACTAGCACCCTCTGTTCCGTTGCGTTGATTCTATGACTGTATGTCCCTACAGAATGAAGTACAGTATCTTTAGCATAAGCTCTAAAATCTGGTAATGTCTGTCTTCTAGCTTTCTATTTTCCCTCTTTTCTTCAAGTTGGGCAGAAGTGGGGAGATGGGTAAATAGTGGGCTCCTGTAGAGGAGCTAAGTAAGCTTGGTTCACACTGCAACTTCAGCTCCAGGGGATCAGACACCCTGGCTCTGGAAACATATGTGTACACATGTACACATGTGCACCACACATCTCAATAGACATAATCAAAATAATAACAGGAGTGAATCTTTAATAAAAAGCAAGGAGAGGAGAGATAAACAAGGACTCTTGTCAGAAGTTACACTGGATCTGCAGATCCCTTTGTTCAGGATGCTTCTCATCATGTGGCTGGACCCCAATAGAAGCATGGACTGTCTCCCATTCGTTTTCGCCCTCTGCTTCTCCTGTATCTCCCGTGTCTTTCATTCTGGTTTGCATTCATTCTTGGTGGTGTGTGTCTGTGTTCTTTACCTAAGGCTGTTTTCTTCCACCCCAGGGAACCGCTCTAGTCTGTCCTATCGTCTTTTCTGCTGGCAGTGGGCTCTCTGTGTTTCCTCGGATTACCCTTTGTCCATCCCTGTGTTCGAGGCTCTCTAGCTCAGGAAGCATTGTTTTATCTGATAACTTCAGTGACACATTGGTCCTTTGTCTCCTATGGGTTCCCTGGAAAGCAGGCAGTGCTCTTCGTATTGTTCCTCCAGAAGTAATGCACTTTTTTCTCTCTCACTGATTTGACTATTTGGTCTTCCACTCTTGGAAGTTTGAGTGTAGTGTGCCTGAGTGTGCTTTTCCTGTGTTTAGCCTGAGTTCTTGACTTCATAGGTCTCTGGTGTTCATCATATCTGAAGCACCCTAGCCATTTGTTTTGAATATTGTTATCACATTCTGCTCTCCTCAGAGTTCACTTGCATGTATTTTAAAATTTTTATGGTCTCTCTTGTTCTGTGTGTGTCTGCATGAGTGTCTATGTGAGTGTGTGTGTGTGTGTGTGTGTGTGTGTGTGTATGTATGTGTGTTGTGTATGTGTGTCTGTGGTTCATTTGGCATACCAGATATTCTGGATATTCTCTCTCATGCTCTCTCACCTCTCAGTTTTTTTGAGACAATGTCTCACTATGCAGCTCTGGCTGTTCTGGAACTGGCCTCAAACTCCATACAATCTTCTTGCCTCTGCTTCCTGAGTGCTGGGATTAAAGCCATGCTGCACTTTTCTCTTAATGTTTCAAATTCATTGACTTTGTTTCCTGGGTCTATTTTTTTTTTTTTTTTTTTTTAGGTTAAAGGCTTATTCTTTTAAAATGTCCAGAAACAATCTCTTCATCCTTCTTTAAGGATGATCTTTTTCTTCTCATGTGTGTGTTTGTGGTGTGCATGTATGTATATGTATGTTCATGTGTGTGCATGTACATGAATGTATACAGGTGTATGTGAGTGCATGTGTGTGGGGCCCTGAAGTTGATGTAGAGAATCTTCCTGAAGCTTGCTTTGACCATACTCTATGGGGGTTTCTCTTCAAACCCAGAACTCACTAGTATGGCACATTTTACTAGACAGCTCCCTTGGGGTCTTGTTTCCACTTTCCTAGGCTGGGATTACAGGCGTGCTACCTGCTGACCTGGCATCCACGTGGGTTCTGGGGATATAAGCTTGAATCCTCTTGTTTGCACAGGCAAGCCTTAATTGCTGAGCCATCTCCCCAGCCCTCAGGCTTTTAAGAGCCAACTAATGAGTTCTTAAATTTAAGGTATTGTGTTGCCATTCTAAAATGTCCATTTGGTCATGTTTCTGGGTTCTTACTGGTGTGAGAAACCTTTTTCAAGATCCATTTTGTTCATAGTTTTCTTCATGTTTAGGAATATTGTTTATAGCTCTTTGCCTTCCTTCTCTTCTGAGTCTCTTGTCTTCTGTCTGGGTTATCGTCCCTTCTCTTGTGCTTCTCTATGATTGGTCTTTTTTGTTTTTCCTGCTTCTTTAACCATCTGGGACTTTTCTGACTGCATGCTGGGTAGTAGATGGCAACTCACGTAAGTACTGGATTGTCTTATCTTACACCAAAGGGTGTTGAAGTTTTTTAGGCTTTGCTGAGGGTGTGTCTCATTATGTTTTCACTTCCCCTGCTATGACTAGTCCCTTCTCAGATGTCGAGAGAATACCAAGATGTTAACCAGGCTTTGTCTATTTTGGCTAAGTTGGACTCCATTATCTTCGCAGCTCAGCACAACTGTGGCGGTTGATTGGCTTCTCTTAGACCCTTTTTTTCTGATGAACTTTTGGAATCTTGCCTTGCTTTCAATATAGTTTAGGAATCATCTAGGAAATCAAAAAGCTGTGTTTTTTAAAATAGCTTTTTCTGTGGTGTTCTCTAATACCCTTATCCCAAGATTGATCTTTTGCTTATAATATCTAATTTCCTATGTACTTCTTAACTCAATGTGAGTTGTACAGTCCTTTTGATTGGACTAGTTTTC
This sequence comes from Montemys delectorum, assembly GCA_019843815.1. Taxonomy (NCBI): domain Eukaryota; kingdom Metazoa; phylum Chordata; class Mammalia; order Rodentia; family Muridae; genus Montemys; species Montemys delectorum. The sequence continues at coordinate 16,066 of JADRCD010212560.1, forward strand.
CTCTTGAATTAAAGTAGTAAATTATCCTCATTGGTTGTCTTTTTTTTTTTTTTTGGTTTTTTTGAGACAGGGTTTCTCTGTGTAGCCCTGACTGTCCTGGATCTCACTCTGTAGACCAGGCTGGCCTCAAACTCAGAAATCTGCCTGCCTCTGCCTCCCAAGTGCTGGGATTAAAGGCATGCACCACCACTGCCCGGCTCATTGGTTGGTTTTATTTTGTGGCGATGGGAATTGAGCACTGGGCTTCACATATGCTAGGCAATTATATGTACTACTGAGTTACATCCCTAGCCTTGTGGACTTGGTGTATTTAGAGCAATTTTAAGCTCAGAGTGAACTGAGTAGAAAGGACAGGAATTTCCCTTGCCCTGTTGTGATCCTCTGGTACATTTGTAAGCACGGAGAGATATTAGCACACATGATTATAATCTAAATCCCACAGTTAACTCTGGGATTTGCTCTTGGTAGTGTACTTTATCTTGGTGTGTGTGTGTGTGTGTGTGTGTGTGTGTGTTTGTACTTGTTCATATGTGTGCCCATGCATGTAGAGGTCAGAGGTTGACACTGGAAGCTTTCTTCAGTTACCATCTAGCTTATTTTTTTTTCTCAAATTCCAACACTGGGAAGGCAGAGACAGGAAGATGCCAAGGCTCACCCTAACCTATTAGCCAGCCCTAGGCCAATGAGAGACTATGGTTTGTTTGTTTGTTCTTTAAATGTGCCTCAGGAACCACAGCTAAGGTTGTCCTTGAGCTTTCACATGTACACACAAGTGGGAAAACACGTGTTCTACTTTTAGTACCTTAATAGTTCATAATATATGTGAAAGATGTCTAATAAATCCACCCCTTCCTCAAGTGTTGGTCATGCTGGAAATCTGTGGAATAGTTCCTTGGACTGTGGTGAAAGATGTAAAATAAACTCTGAGGCAGCGCCACAGTCCGCTGTGGGGAGGGCTCTGAGAAGGCTGCTTGCTTGAGCAATGGTCGGTGCTGTCATGCATTCTAGCCCCGATGTTACTGTGGGGGAGGGGAAGGAAAGCATCTCATACATGTAACCAAGGATATCTTTGCAATTAATTGTAGGCTCTGAATCCCCCCTCTGAAGGCAACGATCTATTGGATCAGAAGAACAAATTGATCCTAGAAGTTTCTGAACTACAACAGCAACTGCAGCTGGAGATGAAGGTAGCTGGCTCTTATTTTTGCCCCATTTCTGCCTTGGTTGATGAAGGTTTCTTTTGAAAAAAATGCACTGAGATGTCCAGGTGAGGTGAAAGTCATTTTCACCCCCTAAAAGAAACATTCCTCTCATCCCTGAGCACATTCCTTTGAATTTGGTGGCTGCTAGCCAAAGAATTTTTTAAAGCAACATAGCATACAGACACTGTTGGCTCTGAGCAAGTGAAATCCTGCTAGAGACAGGCGGTCCAATAGGAAACTATGTGCGTTGTTCTTACATAAGACATTTAAACTTAAGTAACAGAAACAGCAAAATGAGGTCTAGCTGTGTTTGTGTTTTTACTTTAAAAGTGTTCAATTCACTAAGTATGAATATTTCATATTCTTTCTGGAACTACTAAACCTTAATTACATGGTTTGATTAAGTTGTTTAATAACCAAGGAACAAGGGTATAGATTCCATTAGTGCTCACAAGTGGGCTTCTGGACTGGGGATGCAGCTCACTGGGTAAAGTGCTTGCTCAGCACACGCAAAACCCTGGTTTCCAGCCCCTGCACCTCATAATCCAGGCATGATAGTGCACCCCTGAACTCCCAGGACTTTCGAGGTGAAGGCAAAAAGATCAGGAGTTCACGATCATCCTTGCCTTCATGGCCAGTTTGCCGTTAGCCTGGGCTGTGTGAGACCCTACCACAGAGAGACAGACAACACAGAGATGTGGGTGGTGGTGTTTCAGTATGGATAGACAACAGAGGTATTTTAAAATCATACTGACTCGTGTTAGAACCATCAGAACATCAAGGAGGAGAGAGAAAGAATGAGAGAGGATTTGGAAGAGCTGCGAGTCCGGCACCAGAGCCAAGTGGAGGAGACGGCCACCTTGCAGAGAAGGCTGGAGGAAAGTGAAGGAGAGCTGCGGAAGAACTTGGAAGAGTGAGTGTCCGGCTGGAGCTCCGCCCCTTCCTGCCTTCTTGAGTCACGGGTTGCTAGAACCTTCTGTCCTTTTCATACCTCCCAGCCTTCTAAGTGTTTGTCCACACCACTTGCCTCTTTCCTTTTTCCCTTTTACAAAGTTGTGCAGCTGGATACTTAAGCAGGGAGGTTAACAATTACTAAACCCTCAAGTGTACCTTGTGTGTGTCTTATAAAGCTTCAGCCCCAACAGGGGATCTTCTGGCTGATGAGTGAGATGCAGTGGGCTCTCAAGGGTGATACCTAGTGACTGAGGTTTCTACTGGGAACCTTGAGTGTGATACCTAAGAACTAAAGTTTCTAGAAGCCTAGGTCTAGCCTCCAAAACATGTTAGACTATACGGTTCACAGTCTCTCCCAGCCTGAGCCCTTGCTCCAGAATGGCTGATCTCTATGATACATCCTCACAGGTATGCTCAGCCTGTAGAGAGGGTAAGTTGCTCCAAGGCTCTACCAACCATATTATCCTGTGAACCGTAGTGGCAAGTACTCTAAAATCAAGCTCTGCTTCTCTTTCCAGAAACAGCTTTGCAAGCACACCCAAGAGATGTGCTTTCCAATCTCTTAGGTGCTTCTCAGTTCAATCAAGCTGACAGCATTGCCCATTAACTTGTTGGTTCTCCTGCTTTATAGTACTGCATGGTTCTCCATGGTTTCTATCATTTCTTCATTTTCTGTGTCCTAATTCTAGTACTTCACGGTCTCTTGTAGAAAATGTCCCCACAAATCTGTCCCATTTCGTTTGTTTGAGTTCTTATCTGACATCTTGGCCAAATTAGACTGTAGTCCTGAAGAGGCTTCTTGGGTGTGACAGCCTGAAAGCCTGTGGTCAGACTAGGTGAGGACGGAGGATCCCAGAAGCCTCTCTGAGACTTCTGTTGTCCCCCGACAGGCTGTTCCAAGTGAAGATGGAGCGGGAACAGCACCAGACTGAGATCAGAGACCTGCAGGACCAGCTGTCAGAAATGCACGATGAACTGGACAGCACCAAGCGATCCGAGGACAGGGAGAAGGGAGCCCTGATTGAGGTAAGGGAGCTGTGGGCTAGGTGTCAGCCCCACCTGCCTTGAAGGTGGGACCTTGTGGGCTGGATGCCATAAGCCATTTTCTCTGGTGTGTATTTGATCCACTGCTTTCTCCGTTTAGATCCTGTGAGGCCATCATTTAGGGAAACTTTCAACCACACTGAAAAGTAGGGGGAGATGGTTCCATTGGTAAAGGATTGGCTAGGCAACCACGAGGACCTGAGATCAACCCCCAGAAACTATGTAAAGCCATAGCTGGACCGTTAATGCTAGTGTGGGTAGAAGAGACAGACAGATTCCTGAGCTGTGCTGGCTTGCCAGCCTAGCATATTCTGTGAGCTGCTACCCTAGAGACCCTGTGTCAGAAAACAAGGAGACCCTGAGGAATGAGAGCAGAGGTGACTTCTAGCCTACACCCCTCCTATCTGATATGTACACACACTCATGTACACACTTACATTCTCTCTCATACACTCATACACATACAGTCTTCCACGCTCATAGATGTTCTCACATGCATGCTCACACTCATACACTCACACACTCTTACACACTCGCAGATGCTCTCATAGACACACACTCACATACTCACACTCATAACATATACTCACACTGACACAGAGAGAGTAGTACATTGGCACTCATCAGTTCTCAGCAGAGACCAAGGAGTTGTCAATGTTTTGCCATATTCTTGAACTGATTGTTCTGCTTATCCATACATCTTTGAAATAAATCACAGATAAGGTCATATTTTACTTTTTTAGAATTTATGGAACTTGCTGACACAGTTACAGTGCCTACCATTATGGCAACTAATGTGTGTATGGTTTCTAGAGTAAATAGAAGGCGTCTGAATACACAACCCTTGTTATCTCTGAGTCTATTTAATAGTTGATGTAGTGAGTTCTGGGCCAACCTAGGATATATCAGCCCCTCCCTAAAACAAAGTTTTCCCTAGGGATAAATTCTCAGAGATGATGTCAGTGGCACTTCACCTCAGAGTCCAGAGGACAGAAGACGCTCACGTGCCCTGTGCTGACATGCCCTGGCTCCATCCACCCCCCCCATTCTCTTCCTCCACTCCATCTTGCTCTTCTTTCGCATATTTTCCTTCAGCACAGCCAAGCGCTGCCTGCCATCCTTGCTCCCCCCATTTCATTTGCAGCATGCTTCTGAATGACAGAGCAAAAGAAGAATTTTCATGACTTAAATTACTTTGAAGTGTTTCCATATTTTTCTAAAATGAAGCAATTCTAAGATGACCTGCATGCTATTTTGTTTGATTTTTTTGAGATGGGGTCTCATGTAGCCTTAAACTTACTATGCAGCTGGGGATGACCTTGAGTTTCTGATCTTCCTGCCTCCACCTGCCAAGTGCTGGCATTGCGGGTGGGGACCGCCACTCCCACTTGATGCTGTGTTGAGGATTGAGCCTCTTGCTTCCTACATGCTCGACAAGCACTCTACCAACTGAGCCGCACTCTGAGCCCATGTCTTTAACTTCTTAAGCACACCCTGCTGACTATTCTGAACTTGATTTAACGATAACTTTGTGGGCCCATTTGTATTGGTAGGGGATGAGGACAGGGACTCTGGCTTTGGTGATGTGTGTTCAGGCCACAGCTGGAATGGGAACAGAGTACATCTCGGTCTTAAACATGGTCCTGTAGTTGGGTTCCTAGCTGTCTGCCACTCTCCTGACGAGACCTGTGCTGTCTGCGGAAGGAGGAAGTGGAGAAGTTGTTAGTAACTATGTCTTGCCTTATTGTTGTCCTCTGACTTTTCAGCGACTTTTAAAATATGGTCTACAGTTTCCATAAAGAAGATCCTATCTCCTAGTCACTTTCAATTTATTCTTTGTATCTTAATAAGAAGTAGACTGGAGAAATTTGATAACAGATTAGACATAGGGCCAAGTTTTCCATGGCTTTCGGCTGAGAACAGACTCTTAAACACAATGAGCATGGAATCCACAGTGAGAACTGGCTGGAAACTGTTGACGCCTGGACACTCGGTGAGCCTGTGTGGCAGCTCAGACGTTTCATGAAACCTCTCTCCTTTCTTGCTATGGTCCTGGTGACTGAAGCCAAGTCCCTGTGCACGCGAGGCACATGCTGTGCCACTGGCTCTGCCCCAGGCCAGAAGTTCTTCACTTTTTCTTAAGTAGTATCAGGCAGGCCTCTACATGGAATCTGTAAAATAACATTAGGGAGAAAATAGCAGGACATAGTGATGTGCGCCTTTAATGCCAGCACTTGGGAGATAGAGGCGGGTGAACTTGTATGAGTTAGAGGGTAGCTGGTCTGCTACAGAGTGAGTTTCCAGAATAGCCAGAGCTACATAGTGAGACTCTGTCTCAACAACAACAGCAAGAACAACAACAACAAACCAAACCAAACCAAACAAAAAACCCAAAAAAGTAAAAAGAGTTTAGAGGAAAGCATAGTAGAGACACTGTTTTGTTAGGCTAAGAGCTAATGAATAGGGCAGATCTACTGTTTGTAGAATTCCTGGGGCTGTAAACTTTTTCTTTTAAGTCAGGGTCTCTTTCCTGAAGTTGGACTCAAATTCACTAACTCATTATGTAGCCAAGGCTGGCCTTGAACTTCTGATCTTCTTTCCCCTATCTCTTACATACTGGGATAGTAAGTGTGTATCACTCTGCCTTTTTTTTTGTTTTTATTTGTTTGTTTGTTTTTTTCATTTTTTTTTTTTTTTTTTTGAAATGTGGGGCCAAGAATAGAAGCCAGCAGCTTGTGCATGAGAGGCAAGAGCTCTGCCAAAGAACTACGTCCTCAGCTCCTGGGAACTATGTGGGCTTTTTTTTTTTTTTTTAATTAAGAGGACTTTTAAAATTTATGTGTGTGTGTGTGTGTGTGTGTGTGTGTGTGTGTGTGTGTGTACATGCACAAATGCTCATGTGGGGGGGGGGTCAAAAGATAACTTTTGGAAGTTGGTTCTCTCCTTCCACCTTGTGAGTCTTAGGGATTGAACTCAAACCCCCAGGCTTGGCAGCAAGCACCTTCATCTGCTGCGCCAGCTCATTGGCCCATGAGACCCCTTTCTTAGCTCTAATATGAAAACAGTCTTAGGACTAGTGTAGTGTTGGCCAGATGCCATCCAGGTGGGTTTTCTGATGGACAGATGTCACTGATGGAGTCTGCAGAGCTGAGAGGTAGCCCTTTTCCACAGAGCCTGCTGGGTCTTGCTCCTGGCCTTCGAGTCCTTCAGCATCTCTGAAACGCTTGATTATAAAACCTTGGAAAGAGTATGAGCCTGGGCGCTTCTAAAATAAACGTACACTGTGAACCTTCTAACATTACCTAGATTCTAATAAAAGTGGCCATGCAATGCTGTGGTTCTCTCCAGCCATCTTACGCTTTCTAGGCCATCAGGTAGAGCAGTGGCTCTCCATCTTCCTAATTCCATGACCTTTAATACAGCTCCTCATGTTGTGATGACACCCTCCTCCCCCAACCATAAGATTATTTTTATTGCTACTTCATAACTGTAGTTTGCTACTATTATGAAATGTCATGTAAATATGAGATATGCAGGATATTTGATATGTGACCCCTGTGAAACGGTTCTTCAAAGGGGTCATGACCCACAGGTTGAGAATCCCCTCGTCAGAACCAGAAAAAAAAATGACTGAATTTTGTTGGACTCTTACATTATAAACCCTTCTACCCCAGCAATGGGCATGGGCCAAGCATAGTTTTCTTCATTTTGGCACGCAGGACTGTGGTGGATGTGGGATGCTGCTCTCCGTGGTCAGGGCTTGCAGCCGTGGGGTATCTCAATGCCCATCTCTCAGCAGCCTGCTGTTGGGATCACTGCTACATCAGTTAGCAGCTCCCTACAGGATGCACTTCCTTTGTCTTCAGCTTCTTTGTTCCTGTGGTTTTAGGTTCTGGCTGTGTTTCTTTGCTTTAGTTTAAAGAGATGAATCTCCCGAGAGTCCCAGTGCATCTTTCCAGCCTTTTCTGGTAGACAGCACTCTGTTGTTCTGTTTGCATCTAACACTTAGGCCACACATAGTGTCAGTGTTCAGCTTTCTGGGTGGTTTGTGGTCAGGTCTGTGGTCACTCTATGGGGAAAAGAAGGTACTAGGTCCTATCCAGGCCACACCCTCTCCTCTAATGTTTATCAGCTGTGTGACCTGGGTGTGTTTGAGACCAATAGACAGTCAGGCAGAGAAGGGGTCAAGATGAGACAGAGACAGAGAGAGACACACAGAGAGAGAGAGAGAGAGAGAGAGAGA
>JADRCD010212560.1:23608-41898 GCA_019843815.1 Montemys delectorum
TCCAATCTGTTTCTCTCTCTCTCTCTCTCTCTCTCTCTCTCTCTCTCTCTCTCTCTCTCTCTCTCTCTGTGTGTGTGTGTGTGTGTGTGTGTGTGTGTGTGTGTGTGTGTGTGTATGTACACATGTGGGCTCTAGAGAAAAACTCATTTCTCAAATGTCAGCCCTACCTTGATGTCTGAGACAAATCTTGAACTTGCCAAGCAGGCCAGCTAGGTTACCTATCTCTGTCTCTCAAAAGCTGGAACTGAATACACCTGCCACCCAGCCTGACTTTTTCTTCTTTTTTTAAAAGCAAGTACATTCTGGGGATTGCACTAGGGTCCTGCTGGTAACAAGGCAAGTAGTTTACTCACTGAGCCCGCTCCCATCACCAGGCGTGTGATGTCGGAGGTGTGTTAGCGTCTCAGAGCTCCTGGTTTTCTTATTTTTCTTATTTTTTTTTTTTTTTTTTTTTTTTTTTTTTTTTTTTTTTTTTTTTTTGGTTTTTCGAGACAGGATTTCTCTGTATAGCCCTGGCTGTCCTGGTACTCACTCTGTAGACCAGGCTGGCCTCGAACTCAGAAATCCTCCTGCCTCTGCCTCCCAAGTGCTGAGATTAAAGGCATGCGCCACCACCGCCCGGCTATGGCTTTCTCATTTATGAACGGATCTTAGTCTCTTTGAATAGTCATTTTTTTTTTTTTTGAGTTTTAGAAATAGTAAATAGTTTGGTTTTTTTTTTTTTTTTTTGAGTTTTAGAAATAGTATTATTCTCATATAATTAAGTGCCAGGTGTTCTAGGTCTTCTGTTACCTGTCCTCCATATACACTAGGGTTTTTTCTTTGTTGTTGTTGTTGTTGTTCCTTTGTTTTGTTTATTTAGATTTATTGTTTTTACTTTTTTATGGGTGTGGGTATGGTCATGCCCTTGTCTTTGCCTGCTGTGTGGAGGTTAGAGGACAGCTGTGGGAGGGAGTCGGTTCTTTGCTTTGACATGTGAGTGCTGCGGCTCAGACTCTGCCCCGACTTGGAAGTTAGCACCTTTGCCTGCTAAGCCATCTCACAGGCCCCACACTCTGTGCGAAATGGCTGGTTCCATGTCACATGGCCCCTCTTGACTGCAGGAAGCTTTAGAAGTTAGCGATTCTAAGTAGATTTCCCCTTGTTTTCCTTGACTGTAGTATCCAGAGAGGTGCATTTCTTTCTACTGGATGCTTATTTGTACTTTGAGTTTTTCCTAGTTACCATTTTCCTCTTTATTTGATATAATTAAGATTTCATGCATTGAAGTGAAGTTTTGGAAAGTGTATATGCCTGTTGGTCTCCCTTCTGGAAACTACTATGTGATTTGGCAAGGTGCAATCTGATTGGATCCGTGCAGCACGGTCCACTTAAGCGACAGCTCCAGCCACAGATAACACCCTGTCTGTGTAGAATGGACTGCAAATCCTTGGTCCTTGACACACCTTGGCAGCAGCACAAACATAACTGTATCCTGCCAGAGATAAGGGTGGGAAGAGGAACTGCTCTATCTAAGGACAACTAAAAAAATGTGTGAGAGTCAAAGCAGGAAGGGGTGACAAGTTGCTGGCTGTAGGCGCCATCAAGTCCTAGAGAGATCGCCAATGGCAACAGTGATGGGAGATGAGTAGGGATAGCCAGGTAGTCCCTCATTCAATGTTAGAGTGAGGAATTCTCGGGTCTTAGGGATGGGTCTCTAGACTGCATCAGCTCATCCTTGCCTGCTAGTGGTGTGCTGGCAGGACTAAAGCTCGGTTTGTGCTGTGGTCTCCACCTGTTTGCCTGGTCCAATGGACCTGCTCATCCAAGAGCAGCAGGTCTCAACCTTGTCACAGGGGTCATATATCAGATATCCTGCATTATCAGATAATTATGATTGATAACAGCAAGATTACAAGTAGCAACGAAATAATTTTATTTCACTACATCACGAGGAACTATATTAAGGGGTCACAGCATTAGGAGGGCTTAGAACCACTGCTCCAGAGTAAAGAAGAGAATTCCCCTGCTGATTGTTTTTAAATGGAACTCATTACTTTGTATGCTAACCTGAAAAAGTAACTTAGGGTCAAAAATCTGGCTCAGTGGGTAAGGGTGCTGCCTGGTAAGCCTGGCTATCTGAGTTGATGGAATGAGAGAACATCTTTACAAATTGCCCTCTGATTTCCATATATAAGCTATATTGTGGCCACAGTACCCCTCTGACATAACACACACACACACACACACACACACACACACACACACATCTCATGCATCTCACAAAAACATACTGATAAAAGTAATTTAAAAAGTTGGTCCAAAGGTTTCTCCTCCCTCCACTGTGACACACCTCTTGAACAGCAAGTAGCCTGTTCTTTCAGAGATCTGGGGGCTCAGTGGCAGCTAGTGCTCTGAGTCCCCAGGAGCTCAGTAGTAGAAGAAATAGAGTGTGTTTTTAGTCAGAAGGTGGGGGGAAGGGAGAACTGAGAGAATCCTGGCCTCTTGAGACTCCAGCTGTTTGGAACAGGGTGACTCATTCACACCCAGAACAGAAAGTGCGGCTAGTTGCTCTTGATCCAGTCAAAACTGTCAAAGAGCAGATCTAGATCTTTCCCAGGAGCTTATCTCTCTAAGGATTTAAGAGAGATGAGCACAGGCTGGGGATGTAGCTCAGTTGGTAGAGAGCTTGCTCAACATGTGTGAAACCCAGGCTTCCATCCCTACCACTACATAAAATGGGTGTCCTGGCACATGCCTTTAATTCCAGTACCCAGGAGGCTGAGTCAGGAGGATCAGACGTTCAAGGTCACACTGTGTTGAGAGTTTAAGGCCAGCCTGGGATGCCTGAAATAAACTTTGTCTGAAACAAACAAACAAACAAACAAACATACAAACAAAACAACCACAAAAGAAAATGCACAATACCTGGATTGTGGGGTTAAGAGTGCAAACTGTGTCAGAGGGAGGGTGGAAGACTGTTCTAGAAGGGAATTGTGGGAAGACATCTCAGAGGAGCCGCCACGTTGCATCTTCAAAGAGTTTGCAGAAGGCAGAGGTACTGGGGCTGGGAGGGGAGGAGGTGGCAGCTCAGAGCCTACCTTTGTGAGCCTGGCTGTGCCAACAGATGGGTGCTCCAGCAAAGGGGATGAGAGGCTAACCAGGACAGAGGAGAGGAAGGTTCTAGATGTTGCAGAACTGACTTGAGGCTTGTGAACGGCAGGGTGAGAGAATTCACAGTCTCCACCCTGCTCCTGCATTCCGGTGCTGTGAAAACTGGTGGTCAGGGGAAGGAAGCAGAGAGGGAAGCTCCTGCTAGATTCTCCTAAAACTGTAATCACACTTAATCAGAGGTTTGTGTGGAATGTGTGAAGTTCATGATTGGCAGATCACCAGAGTAGTGGTGCAGGGAAAAGATAAGAGACAATTTAAAAACAACAACAAATATTGGGGGAAAAGGAACTTGCTGAAGAAAACGAAAGTTTGCAAAATTGCATTCTTAGTGATATCACGAGAGAAGTTAGACATGATCCTTGGGGAGAAAGTGGCTGCCGGGAAGGAGTGTGCTGTCCTGTGATTTCCAGGGAGAGGAGACACTTAAGGAAACATAGGGAGGCTCTAGGAGGAGTCCAGAGTATGGTACCAGGGAAGGACCTGGGAGATGAGGAGGTGTGATGGTTAATTGTCAATTTGACAAACTTGGAATGCCCTGGGAACAATCTCAATTGAGGAATTGTCTATCTCAGGTTGTCCTGTGGGCATGTTTGTAGGGGATTAAGCTTTGTTTTTCTTAAAAAATTAAGGTGAGGAGATCCACCAGGGATGTGGGGAACACTATTTCATGGGCTGGGCTCTAAATTTGTATGATGAAGAAAGTTAACTGAGAAAGCAGGCAAGCTGGCAGGAGGACACTCTGTAATCTTGTCTTGGTAGGGAGCCACAAAAGCCACATGGCAGGTGATTAAAGAACTCAAGAAATGGTAAACAATCACACTTTGAAGAAGTTTGGTGGCAAAGGTGGCAGGTAGGCAAGAGTCCGGAAAATGGGAAGGAACCAAGGCTGAAAACGTGGGGCAGCTGACAGCCCCTCGGAAGGCCTGGTGCACAGTGAGGTGCTGAGGCACCAGAGCCTGGGGCATCCAGGACAAAGGAAGGGCAAGCCTCTGGCAGGACACCCCTGGCCTTGAGGAATGTGGTTTGAAGCTGAACTGTTAGCTCCAGTTTTGTGTCTCTTTGTGAGCTCTTGACAGTGAGAGGGGAACATGTAAAAACTGTGCTGTACCCAGGCAAGAAAGAAAGGAAAGGCTGTCCTGAGCACTAGGTGGAGGAATAGGCTCGAACCACATGTAGCATCCTGAGAATGGGTAGCAGGTGAGGCAGTGAGTAAATTCAGCTCTAGGGTAGCAGTACTGCATAGGGGCTATAGCAGGGATACTGAGCCATGGGACAGATGTGAAATGAGTTGCAAAAACAGATACATCAGGCTGGGGGTGCTCATTGGGTAGACTTCTTGTTTAGCAAGTACGAGGCCTTGGGCTTAACCCCCAGCACCACATCAGCCAGTTGTTGTGGCGCATGACTGTAATCCAGCACTTGGAAGATGGAGGAAGGAGAAGCCCAAGGTCAGGGTCATCCTTAGCTTCAGAGCAAGTTTGAGGCTAGCTTGTACTACATGAACTTCTGTCAGACAAAAGAAAATCAAAATAAGAAACAAAACTCTCTCGAAGCAATGACACTGAACTCAGTAATGCTAAATCTCAAAGAAACTAAAACACGGGCTGGAGAGATGGCCCAGCAGTTAAGAAAACTAACTGCCCTTCCAGAGGAGCTGGGATGGACTCCCAGTACCCATGTGGCAGCTCACAACTGTCTATAGCTCCAGTTCCAAGAAATCTGACACCATCATACAGACATTCATCCAGGCAAAACACGAATGCACAAAAAATAAAAGATAATCATTAAGAAAAAGGAAAGAGCTGGGCAGTGGTGGCACACGCCTTTAATCCCAGCACTTGGGAGGCAGAGGCAGGCGGATTTCTGAGTTCAAGGCCAGCCTGGTCTACGGAGTGAGTTCCAGGACAGCCAGGACTACACAGAGAAACTCTGTCTCAAAACAAACAAACAAACAAACAAACAAAGGAAAGAAACTGAGACTTAAGCCCCAAGGTAATGATGGTTCTGAGAAGTGCAAACTGTCTCCAAATCTGTGTGGTCCAGGAAGGAGAGTGTGGACAGGACAGGGTAGGTGGCCACACAGCTGGTGGTCAGTCTGTAGGGGCAATGCTGGCTACTAGCCAAGATACCTGTTCTTCAGCTTTGCAATTGTCCTCCCCCCCTCACAGGAGCTCCTGCAGGCCAAGCAGGACCTTCAAGATTTGCTCATTGCCAAAGAGGAGCAGGAAGAGCTCTTGAGGAAGCGGGAGCGGGAGCTGACTGCCTTGAAGGGTGCCCTGAAGGAGGAGGTTTCCAGCCATGACCAGGAGATGGATAAGCTGAAGGAACAGTACGATGCTGAGCTGCAGGCCCTCAGGGAAAGTGTGGAGGAAGCAACCAAGGTGAGCCTGCTACCCGCAGAGGGTGCCAAGATGCAGCCAGATGAGAGGTGATGCCCACTCTCCCATGCCAACTCCCCTTTGCTTCGTCATACCATGGTGATGAGCTTGTTGACAAGGGGACAAGTTGATGGCTGAGCTCCTGTACTTTTTGAGTCTATCAGCTCAAGCATCAATAAAGACTAAATGCTTTGGAAGGTGAGATTTTTAAGGCGTTGAGTAGATTCAGCCTCTGCAGGCTTTGTGGAGTAGAAAGCTATATTGGGGATATCCTCGAACGTCAGCCCCTAGAGTACTGTGTGCTTAGGAGTCCATCTGTACTCTGCGCAGAGTTGCAGATAGGACCTGGATTTCTGGAACCCTTTGTCCCATCCTGGCTGCTTCCTTTGGACTTCGCTCGGTGTTCCGTTAGATAATTCATGTCCTTTTCTCAGCGGAGTTGAAAGAGGCCTAATTGGCCAAATTGCCCCAACTCTTCCAAGATAGGTTTTCCCCTTAATTGAATTCTTGGCTCTTACGAATGGGTTGTAAATTGTGTGGAAGTCTTTTGGTGCAGGGGAAATGCTTTGGCCATTGAAGGGGAAATGCTTTGAAAATACCATGCCATCTTTAGGAATGGAGAACTACAGAGTATGCATTTTTTTTACAGCCTGAAACAAAGGGTCAAAGTGCAGAGGGGAGGACTCTTCATACCGTTCAGTCTGCAGTGAGGACGGTGGGAGCTCCCCACCCGACCCTGCTAAGCCCCGTGGTGGTTCACTGATTCTCAATGATGTCGTGATAATTACTAATGACAAGAAGTGAAAGATAAGTTTGTTGTTATTACAACAGAGAAGTCTGGGAAACTGCCTGCTTGGGCTTAGCATAACTCTGAGATACTTAAAAAAGGCCTCTTGTTGGTTTGCCCTCCTGCCCTTTCGATTTGATTTTAATTTGAGGGGGGACAAGTAGAACTGACTTAGTTGTCTTCTTGAGGGGAAATGTCTGTCTTCTGTATCTTTGTATCTGGGCAACAGAATATCCTTGCTGTTGGTCTTCACATTCTGTTACCTCAACAGAATAGGCTCAAGTGATTTGCCTTTGGAGCACACCACTGCTTATCACCCGTAGGGCCTGCACCATTACACAAGTTTAATGTGGAATATGGCGGGAGACTCATTTGGGGGTACTGGCCAGCAGTGTTTGTAGCTGTTGGACCAGAAGATAAATCAAGCGTGTACCACGTGTAGAATGGAAACTGTTTAGTTGGGAGCTTCTAGGTCTCCCAACATAGATGTATAAGTGGAGAAGGGAAAGACAGCAGATGAGAGAATGTGTTTTTGTTGTATGGAGTTGAGGATCACCAACCAAGACCAGGCTATTGAATTGTGACTTTTCTGCTCATAGAGTGTTGTTTTTAAAAAAAAAAAAAAACACTAATTCAGGAATAGCTGGGAGAAGGAGAGATGGATCTGCAGTTTAGAATACTTGTTCTTTTAGAGGATCTGAGTTTAATTTCCGCCACACACATGGTAGCCCACAATCATCCAGTGCTCCCTCATAACCCCCACGCTCATCTAATGTGTACTCAGTGCACATATATACACGAAGACAAAACATTCATATACATAAAATCAAATATACGTACATCACCACCAGTATCTTTCTCTGGGAAACAATAATTTCCAACTGGTCTTGGCTTAAATATTTGCCCGGCACTCTACCATTCCAGGCTGAAATTCAAAATTGTTTATGTGGCATGCAATAGAAGTCCCTTGGGGAAAGCATTGATAACCTTCTCACTTGTCAGCCCATGAGGAATGACGGCCTCCCACTTCCTCAGCCTCCCCAGTACCCTCTCACCTGTGAACTGCCCTTGCTGCCTCTGTGTCCCTGTCCCTATGCCATTCTCCTACCCACAAATACACACCTAGGAGTAACTCACACCTTTGGGTTTTGACTGAACCCTGGGTTTCCATCATGCCCTGCTGTAATGGACACTCCTTTACGTTGGCACAGGGGGTGTTTTTATCTAGACCTTTTCTTTCTGGTGAGATGAGAAGTAGCATACTCAAGTGCTCCTGAGGCCAAACAGGAAGCACTGATGAGCAGAGCACCCCAGAGATGGGGACAGCTGGGGCTGACGGGGAATGTGACAGGTTTCAGAGTGTGCCTGTCTGCTCTAGCTGCCAGCTGCTTCTCTGAGTGTGTGTTATGGACATAATTTCTACTCCTCTCTCCTCTCTTCAGCTTGTCTTCAATTTCCCTGACCATCCCCTCTTGAAATCATGACATCTCATCCTATAATTATTATCATTATATAATATTGTTACTATAATTATGTATTATCTAAAGCATATATAATTACATATTGTGATATCTGTTACATATATATTGTTACATGTACACACTACATACTGAGTACAATTAGTGTTCCCTGTGTACAAGTGTTTAGGGCTGACCACTTAGACCTGGAAAATCTATTAGGAGGTTGTCTCTGGAGAAAACGGATTCTCCCTGCTCTGTAGCTATGAACTGTCTGTAGCTTTTCGTCCAGTAATGGGAGCTTGTTAGATTTTCCACTTCCATGTTGGAATGTTGACTGGTGTGCTCTTGTGCAGGTGACCTTGTTGCTGAAGGCTCCTGGGTGCAGCATCCCTGTCATGTCTAGAAGGCACTCTCTCACAGCAGTCCTCCTTTACACACTTTGACCCTCTCACACCCTCAAACGTTCCCTGAGCCCTAGGAGTCAAGACGTTGTTACAAATGTCCCAAACGGAGCTGGGACAGCCACTTATACTCTACCTTCTGACCAGCTGTGGGTCCCTGTTATAGCCTCCATTGCTGTAAAAAGACACTTCTTTGATGAGCCATGAAAGCTGCGCTCACTGGCGGGTGGAAAGACAGGTATTTATAATACAGCTGGAGGCTGGAATGATTTAGGAAGTGGCTGTAATCTAATCGGTTCTCCTATTTCAGCTTTCAAGGATGGGTGTTGATGTGAGGTCTCCAGACTTCTAAGTGTTGCTAAAACAACAGACAAAGAAACAAACCCCTCAAATAACAAGAGGCATACAGTACAAACATAATCCACTCGCAGGTCCGTGGCTTGCGGTTCTAGCCCTTGAACTCAGCACAGGGCCTGGAAGTCACATCTGTAGTATCTTCAGAGTCAGAGATGGCAGAGGACAAACTCCCTCCTAGCTTGGTCACATTCTTACTGCTGGGCTCACTGGGGTTTCCCTGGCGGTGAGAGAGAGCTCTGGTAGAGGACGCCCAGTTCTGTAAGTTCCTGTGCAGTTTCCGAAAAAGGAGTCTTGAATATGTTTGAGTTTCTTGGTAATTTTGCTTCTAAAATGTCTGCTGAAAAAATGTGATCCAATCTTTTTTTTTTTTTTTTTATCAGAATGTATTACATATATTTGTGTGTAAGGTTTGAGGGTGCAGTAGGAGAGGGGTGGTACCTGCCATAGAAAAAGGGTGCAGGCCAAAGAACAACTTCTGGAGGATAGTTCTCTTTTCCGTATCTAGGAATGAAACTTAGGTCCTAAGACTTGGCAGTAAATGGCCTTACCCACTGAGCCATCTTGCCTTCTCCTCCCCCAATTTATTAAATGTAAATGTAGTAACAGGAGATATCTTTCTCTTACATTGTTTATAACATGCTGGTATAGATTGGTAAGAATATTCTATTAAGTATTTAGATATGAAGGGATCACATACAATCTTTTAATTTGGTAAAGACTATCTCTCAAATTTGTTCACGTGTACTCAGCCTTGGGAAGGCCTCATCTTAGACGATGACTAAAAGCTGACATTTCTATAAGGAAGTGAATTGCATGACAACGTTCATTTCCTTGGAAAATCTTAGGAGCCCAAACTCCTCTCATCAGTTTTTATAACTTATGCCACTGCCTCAAGCCAAAAACCTCTAAAAGGCTGTTTCATTGCTGCCAGTTATAAGGCACCTTCTCTGGCCTGAGCCCAAGCACTGAATGTCTTAAATCAGTGGAACTCTTGGTGAAAACTGGCAGATTGCATCAAGAACCTTTTACTGATATTCCAAACAGAGCCTGGGTAATCTTTCTTCTTTCATAGACACAAACAGCCATCTGGCTCAGCAGACAGGAGTTCACCAGTGCCTTGGCTGCGTGTGGCTTCCTGGTTCAGCAGAATGAGCCAGACCTCCCTTGCAGAGCTATGGTGGGCCCAGCTGTTACGCGGCCTGTTCCCTGTCCCTTCTGATGGAGAGGGCTCTGCACAGGTGGTTAGCAAGGCTCTCTGTGAGACTCCTAAAGAACTGTCCAGGGCTTTGCCTCCTTGGCTTCCTACAGTGCTCTCTGACAGTTCTTTTATAGGTTTCCATTTTTAAAACGGAAACGTCCTCTTTCTACTTTGATTTGGTGCGATGGTTGGATCCAGGGGCTAGTTGGGGGATATGAATCACTGCTGGCATGGGATTACAATGAACACTGTCCCACACCACAGTGGTGATGGGCTTGGCTTCTATTTCTCAGCTCTAACGTTCCTTTCTCTTTCAAGAGTGCAGAAGAGAAATAGTTTCATAAGCTTTCTTGGAGCAGAGGATCAACTCAAATCCAGCTCCCTCAAGAGAGATTCTGGGGCTGGAGAGAGAGAGAGAGAGAGAGCTCAGTTAGTGAAGCACTTGCTGTGTAAGAGTGAAGACCTGTTTGCTTTCCAGAACCCATGTAAAAAAAGTTGGGCATGGTGGTCTGCTCTTGGAATCCCAGGGCTGGTTGGGTGGAAGTAGACAGATCCCTGGGGCTTCCAGACCAGGAAAGCTACCTACATGGTGAGTTCAAGATCAGTGAGAGACCCTCTCTCAAAAACAAAGTAGCTAGCTCCTGAGGAAGGACACCTGAGCTTGAGATGTGCGCTCCCACACACTCGAGTGCACGCACATGTACACACACACAAACACTTCCTGTGCCACCTCCTGTTCTTCACTGTATGCAGAGAGTTAGCATGGTTAGAGATTTAATTCTTGGCTTTATCTTTCCTACCATCTTAAGGAATACTTTTGTTTTCCACTTGATATCCCCGGGGGGGGGGGGTTAAATATTGTAGGTTAGAGGGATGGACACACTAAAAGAGGGGTCCGGCCCTGACTATCCCAAAGTGGTCTTGGAGTGTTGGAGGATTCCATTTATGTGGAAAGATTATTCCTTACCAGAACAAGTCTCATCGTGTTCCCAGTTCACCTTGACTAACTCAGCATCTAAGTACTTCAGAGAGTTTGAGGATGGGAAAAAGACATTTTTATTTTTGCATCAAGAAATATGTCCTTTTTGGTTGTTAGACTCTTTCTGAATGCATAACACGTAGCAGGGCCCCAAGTGAATGGATGAGGGAGAAGAGGGAGAGCTAAACCAAGGGAGACTGTCCTTGGCATCCCTGTTCTATTTATATCATTTTTTTAAATGGAGAATTTGACCTTTCTATTGACTTTGTTTTATATTTATTTTTATGTTATGTTCATGAGTGTTTTGCCTACATGTATGCATGTGTGCCACATGCGTGTCTGTGTGCCCATAGAGGTCAAAAGAGGACATTAGACCCCCTGGAACTGGAGTTATGAACTGCCATGTAGTATTAGGAACCCAACCCAGGTCCTCTGCGAGGACAACAAATGCTCTGAACCCCGAGCCATTTCTCCATTCCTTGTTCGTATTGTTTTTAGATACAAGGTGAACACATTGATTTACTGAGCATTTGCCAAGGGCAGACAATGGTGCTTGGTTCTTCGATGGCTGCAAAGATAAAACCAGCAGAATCTATTCCACTGAGATTTGGGAGTTGAGACAAGTAACGCTCAGGCCAATTACAGGGTCCCGGGAAGGTGGAGACAACGTGCTATAGGAGAAGTATGAGAGAGACCCACAGCATGATCTGGGGAGTGGAGATGGTGGCAGTTGGGAATATTTCACGACAGGGCAATGTCCAAGTTGGACTGTGAATATTGTTCAGACACAGGGCTGTGGATGTGTCAGGGCATCAGCAGTGTTTATGGAAAGGAAGTCGTGTGTCTGGGCTGGGACTCGGAGACATGGCAGTGGTTATGGGTAAGGAGTGGTTTAAGAGGTAGGGGCCATTCCAATGCAAGGACTGGGTTTGGATCTCAGTTCAGCGAAACCAACTGTCAAAAGCACAGCATGTCTGGGATCACAAGAACCATTTAAGTGAGGCCTTTAGACTCACAATATTAAGAAATGGTTCAAAGAGCTGTTGTGTGTATATGCGTGGCAGTGCTGACATTACTTATACCTGCTACTTGTGTGTACTTGAGAGAACAACTGAAAAGATGAAAGATTTATTGCGGCTCGTGATTTCAGAGGGTTTGGTTCACAGATTCTGGATCTCATGTGCTCAGTTGGAACATTGTACCTGTGGATGAGTGGAATGTCTTCAATCATGGCAGATGAGAGGAAGAGACTGGAGGAGTCAGATCTGAGGTGCCTCCAAGGACTTGCTCACAGTAACTGACTTCTCTGGCTAGGCCCTCAGCCTGTAGTTTCTGGATCTCCCCCAAATAGTGCAATCAGCTGATGACCCAGGCTTTAACAAACGCGATGCAGGGGACAGCTCATATCCCAACCACAGCAGAAGTGTCATCATTCATCATGACCCTGTCCTAGTGCCATCAGCCGATGACCCAGGCTTTAACAAATGGGATGCAGGGGACAGCTCATATCCCAACCACAGCAGAAGTGTCATCATGACCCCGTGTCCTAGTTTCTTTTGCTGTGATGAAGACCATGCCCAAAGGCAGCTTGGGGAGGACAGGGTTGATTTGGTTATTCTCTGATCACAGTCCACTCACTACTGAGGGAAGGCGGTCCAGGAACTCAGAGTAGAAGCCAGTCTGTGAGCAGGTTCTTTCCAAGTGGCAGGTCAGCCAAGGGTCACGTGGGAAATCCAGTGTTAATCGTGGGATCTGTGGACTTGCCTTTCTTCAGACATACTATAATTCAGTATAAAAATTTCATTGCTTTCTTCTCTAAGAGAGCCAGGTTAGCCAGGGGGAGCCATGAAAACTAATTTCCTTAGCATTTTAACTTCAAAACAGAAACCAATTTCTATTGAGTGACAGTTCTTGAGCAGTGGATTAACTGTGGAGTTTCTAAACAGGTACCCGGAAAAGAAAAATGTCTCCGTACAGACGCAGGAGCACCTGGAGCAATGGTTCTCATCCTGTGGGTTGTGACCCCTTGGGAGCAAAAGATCCTCTCACAGGGATCACCCAAGACCACCAGAAAACACAGACATTTACCTTAGGATTTGTAACAGTAGCAAAATGACAGTTATGAGGTAGCTGTGAAATGATTTTATGGTTGGGGGTCACCCCAACATGAAGAACTGTGTTAAAGGGTTGCAGCATTAGGAAGGGTGAGAAGCACTGGCCTGGAGAGACCTAAGAGTGGTCCTTAGCAAAAGTAGGAGCTAAGATTCATATCCAAAAGCATCTTTCATAATTGTGTGCCTTTAATCCCAGCACTTGGGAGGCAAAGGCATTGTGAGTTCTAGGCCAGCCTGGTCTATATAGTGAGTTGCAGGACAGCCAGGGCTAAATAGTGAGAACCTGTCTCAACAAATTAAAAAAATACCTTTTATTCTCTAGTGTTCTCTCTTTCTCTCTGAATCTTTTAATAATTATGCTGGTTTTCTGCCTCCTGTATTGATTAAAAAGTATTTAAATAAGGCACCCCTGTGGGTTTCAAAGGCCTTGTTTTATGGCTCTGACCCTGGATAATCATTGCGTCTGGAAGTTCGTGCCCATCACAAGGAAACTCCAGACCTGCTAGCTGATGTGTATTAGTGAACAGTGTCCCTGTGATTCACTCCGGTGTGTTGAGTGAGCTGCCCAGGTCCTGTGTTATGGATTGTAGGAGACAGTGTTAGGAAGTTCCAGATATGGGTGTCGTGTGTGTGTGTGTGTGTGGTAAGTGTGTGTGTGTGTGGGGGGGCGGTGCTGGCAAGATCATCAATGCAAGATGGTGTGGAAGTCAGAGGTCAAATCCAAGTGTTTTCCTCAGTTGGTTTAACACATTAATATTATTATTTGTGGCAGTCTCTTATCGAACTTAGAAGCCACCATTTCCTCTGGGCTTGTTGACCAGTTCCTCCCTCCAAGTGCTCCAAGGTTATAGGTAGGCATGGCCATGCCCAAAGTCTCTGTGGTGCTGGGGTCAAACCCAGGTCCTCATGCTATGCAGCAAGCACTTCCCCACTGACCTGCCCCCTGGCTCCATGGCCTTTTCTGAGGCAATGACTCATCTGTCATCAAGTGTCTCACTGTGTTTCATGTGCCAGCACAGTGCTGGTTCCCAAGACGAAGGCAGCCAAGCCATGGGCTTGGGCTTGAGAATCTTTTGTGGTCTCGTGGGAAGGGGGATTCACAGATAAAAATGACCTCAATGTTATAGGTGCTGCTGCTGCTGCTGCTGCTGCTGCTGCTGCTGCTACTGCCGCTGCTTGCTGCTGTGGTCTGAGCTGGGTAGGGGAGCAAGGTGGGAGGACTGCTCTTAATAGCAAAGTTCCAGAAACAGAGGGTTCACTCTGACTTGACACCCTAAGTGCTGTCACTGGAGCAAATCTTTGAAGGTAGAAATAAACACAGATTGTTTTCTCTTCCAGAGTTTTTGGACCTTGGCATCCTGTGAGCCTGTGTTTGTGTGCTCAGCTCCTTCAGTGAAGTAGGGTCATAGCAAAAGTTGCCACAGAGTTTAAATCATATGCATATGATGGAGAAAGAATATTGGCCAGAGAAATTGGTTCAAAGATATTTTTATTATGTAAAAAAATAAATAAATTAAGAACCTCAGTTGGTGGAGTGTTTGCCTAGCATGCATGAAACCCAGGGGTTAATCTCCAGCACGGCATAAAGCCAGTGTACTGATCCAGGCCTATAATCCCAGTACTTAGGAGGTGGAGGCAGAGGATTGTGAATTCAAGGTCGTTTTTTTTGGCTTTGTAGTGAGTTAAGGTCAGATTGGGCTAAATGAGAACTTGTCTCAAAAGGCAACAACAACCAAACCTTAAAACTCAATTAGTTTCCTGTCCCGGTTAAGGCTGTGTGAGGTGGGCTCTCATAGAAGGAGCTGTCTCCAAGGACGGCAGCAAACGGCCGTCTGCTGGGTCTGCTATCAAGACTTGAGGGGTTGACTTGCTGCTGAGGGGGAGGATGCTGGCTTTGGTGTTACAGTGCAGAAGATTGGCTGAAGGGTTCACTGGGAGGGCTTGTCCGGGTGGAGGTGGGACATTTGGTAGCGTCTACTGACTGTACTGAACATCATGAGTACATTTTACAGCAGTCCCAGTGGGGTCCTGGGGACAGGGCTTTCAGGACACTCAGCCTTCCGTTGACCCAGAAAACTACGACAGATTCATATGCAGTGTGAAGAGAAAGTGTGGAGACTAAATTAGGTGGAGAAAGAGGTACAAAACCTGAGCTGGCCTCAGAAGGACACCAGAGCAGCCTGCTCTCAAACACACACGCTCTGTCCCTCACTGTACCCTTACGTGTGCTGGGTGGAGAGGTGAGTGGTCTCCTACTTCTCCTCTATGATGGGGAGGGTGGAGGGGATCAGGATTGAACAACACAGCTGGTTTGATGTTAAAAAGTTCACGTCAGTTCTAACCACATGGAATCTGTTCAATTAATAATCCACTTATAAACATTCGTTTGTTTCCGGGCACTGTGCTGAGTTACAGGGACAAAGTGAACAAAAGAGACGAGATAGTCATTGACTCTAAAACCATACGTGTAAATATGTAATTCTGTTGTGGCAAGTGCTCTCAGTTAATGGATGGCAGGAAGGAAAAGTGATGGAGATCTGAAGGGCAGAAAGGAGTTTGATAAGTTATTCTCCACCAATGAAGAGAGCCAGTTCAAGGCAATTTGAAGTATATGAAGGCAGGGTTATTCGGAAACAGCTCTACAGTGGATTCACCAACCTCATAGGGAGAGATCAGAGAAGTCACCATGGAGAGGGAGACAGATGAGAAGGGGAAGAGAAAGAGAGGACAAAAGAGCACACACATGGGGAGGGAGGGAGGGAGGGAGGGAGGGAGAGAGAGAGAGAGAGAGAGAGAGAGAGAGAGAGAGAGAGAGAGAGAGAGAGAGAGAGAGAGAGAGGTGCACAAAATATCTGGATTACATGAGGAAGAGCGTCTTGAGGACAGGAAGCCCAGCCCCTGTGCTGGAAAGTTCAGGGCAGAGGGTGGGGTATGCCAGCCATACCCGCAAGGGGTAGGGACTGAGGGGTGCTTGAGAACCTAGAGGTGCTCTGGTATGTTAAATAGACACCTCAGCCAATTGTCTCAGGTCTGAATCCCAACAGAGTTAAAAGCACAAATCACAGAATGGTCCCATCAAAGGAAATAGCATGTGCAAGGAGCTGGCCTGCGGAAGGAGTGTGGGCTGTTAAGATGTTCAGTGAAGTAAGTGAGGCTGGGCTGGGAGCAGGGGAAGGTCAGGGGTGAGATGAAGTAGGGGCAGGGGCAGGCCATTCCGGTCCTGGGATGCATCTTACTGATTCCTTTATAGTTAGTGAGAAACATTAAAGATCATTGACTATGGGAGATGGGAGGGGGGAGACAGACAGACAGACAGACAGACAGACAGACAGACAGACAGACAGTGAACTAAGCAGGGGATGGAGGGAAAGGAGAAGAGGGAGAAAGGGGAGATGAGAGAGAGAAAAATGAGAGGGGATATAAGAAGGAAGAAGAGGGTAAATGGAGGTGAGGAAGATGAGGGGAGGGAGGGAGGAGAAAGTCAGACTAACAGCCAGAGATGGATCCAGAGCCTGAGAGAGAGGCTGAAACTCTAAGATGGATTTGGGTATAGTCCTTTGGAGCAGCAGAGCTTCCTCTGCCTTTCCCAGTGACAGTGTAGAGGGATGTTTGTTCGTGCTGCCACTTCACACAGAGGCTTGCTGCTCTGAGCCTCTCTAGCTCTGTTTTTAATAAGATTTTTACCCATTTCCTTTCTGCTGGTTCTGGAAGAAGAGGGGAAGGGAACAGATTGGGGGTGGCTCCATTCTGCTTGGGACTTAATAGTCATGCTGGCTTTTAGAAGGTCCGAGTGAGTGGGCAAGTTGGTTCAGTTCAAGCCTGAGGGACAGCTTCGGTATGTAGATGAAGAAGATCCAGGGGGTTGTTTACTTACTGTCTGTTAAGTCTGTTATAATGGAGCTTTATGGGAGTCCTGGTCCTCCAGCATCCATCGCCAGAGAAACATGGATTACATGCCTGTGTGCTTCCACTGCTCCATTCTAGGGGCTGCTGGGGACTGAATCCAGGGTAGCTGGTACAGCTGGCTGATCTACCTACTGAGCTGCATCCCCGGTGGATTTGCATTTAAATATCTTCCAACATTTCAAAGCCTTCCCAAGTGGGATCGACATTCTGAGTTCTTTGGATTGTCATAAATATTGCCTGGAGTCCAGGAGTGTGAGTGAGAAAGAAGCCATGACTACTGATGAAAGGTGTCAAACCAACAGCATTTCCTGGTGTAGATGTGGTCAAACCACAGGAACTAGGGAGTGCTGGAGAGCGGCTATTTAAATAACTGGTGGACAGCCATGGACATCCAGTCATTAATATCTAGGAGAGAAAAGCTTTATCAGAAAACTTGCTTAATTTCTCTCTCTCTCTCTCTCTCTCTCTCTCTCTCCTTCTCTCCCTCCCTCCCTCCCTCCTTCCCTCTAAACCCTGTCTGGTGGATGTTTTTCTGAAGTCTTGCCAAGATCATTAGTTAGATTTCTATTTGGTGGAAGAATTTGGCATTATCATTTGATCATTTCAGGTGGAAAGTGGGACTTGTCATGTGCCCTAAGCCTGTTATGAGGGAATCAGCCTGGACATGGGAATATCCACAGCAGCAGAGAAGAATCAGGCTACCAATGGCATCATGGGAGCCCAATTCGAGGTTGGCCTCCAGTGGCTGCACTTTGGTGATCTTGCTCCTTTGGGGCCTCTTTCCACACTGACTGCTGTTATAGGAAGAACAGTGTGTGGCTTCCTAGTAAGTCTTGGAAGACATGGTGGCTTCTCTCCTTGATTTCTCTCAGCTGTCTTGCTTAGCCGGAGAGCTAGCTGCTTAGTTTCAAGGCTATTCAAATAGCCTGTGAAAAGACCCAAGCTGTAAGAGACTGAGTCCACCTGTCAGCTCTGCTATGACTGACTGTGCAGTCTTGGAGCATATCTACATCTAGTCAATAAGCCCCCTCCCCCGCTTTTGTAGTGCATGGCAGAATACCACAGACATACCACAGAATACCCAGGGCCTTGTGCATGCAGGCTAGCAGGTAGGCAGATGCTCTACCACTGAGCTACATCCTCAGCTCCCTCCCATTTTCTTTTTGAGACAGGGTCTCACTAAGGGTGCACAGGCAGGCATTGAACCCACCCTGTAGCCCAGGGTGGCTTTGAATTTTCAATCTTCCTGCTTTAGCCTGGGATGATAGGCCTGTGCCAACTAGGCTCAACTTGGCCAACATCCTGGCTCCTGGCGAGCCATCACCACCCAGCTACATCACTTCTACTACCTCAGAGACTCCTTGAGGCAAAAAAATAAAAAAATAAAAAAATAAATGGTTGTTTAAACAGGCTAGATTTTGAGAAGTTGGTTATGTAATAGTAGATAATTACTATAACATTTTGACTTATTCTAGACAGTTATAGTTTCATTTATATTTGTGTATTTATCCAAAAGAATGTGTGTGAGTGTGTGAATATGTGTGTGTGTGTGTGTGT
>JADRCD010212562.1:0-16291 GCA_019843815.1 Montemys delectorum
GTGGATTTCCATCTATTGATTGGACAGGACTATTTGAGTTATATAAAAGGTATTTGGAAAGTCTTTTATCAAATAAATATGATCATATATATGCATATACATATATGGAAAAGAAACCTCATGTACACACTAAAACTCAGGAGGATTTCTTTGTTTCCAATGCCTTTTATACTTTTTACTGAACATCTGTAGTTTTAAAGGTCCAGGATGAAGAAGGTGAAAATTCCACAGAAATAGGTCTTTATTTATATAGTCTAAGCTTGTTCTCCTTATTGTTTATTATATGATAATTATATGGAAGAAAGATTAAGATAACTCTGCACTACTAGACAAGAGGAAAAGGAGCCACAACACATAAATATCATGGAGAAACAATTTGAATTCAATTTGAGAAAAGTTAAGTCATGTTACTGACATAGCACTGGAAACAGGATTTCCTTTCAAATTGTATCTGTGTGTTTCATATAAATTGTGTGCATATAAAACATATTTACCTATTTATATATAGTATACTGCCATTAATAATTTATAACATGCTTCAGATATGTAATAGCCAGTAAAATTGGGCAAGAACTTTCCCTATTTTAAAAGTGAACAAACTATTATCAAAGATATTACTCAGTTTGTGTCACAGGATTTTCCCTGTCCAATTACTTAGGGCAGGAGGAGGCCTGTGATTGGACAGGGAAAAAGGAGGCAAAGCTAAGAGTTGCAGAAACAGAGAGCATCTCGAGGGAGAGGAGAAGGTAAAGATGGAGGTGGACATGAACCAGCGTGGTTTTAACCAGCTACAGGTAATTATGAAATCATAAGGTTAGAATAATTGGGATAAAGCTTTTGTCATTATCAATTGGTTTTGAAATTATTGTATTGGCATCTTGTAAATTGAGAATTTGTTGATACATAAATCTCATTGGTTAATTATAAGCTTAAAGAGTTTTGATTCTATAGGGTAAAAGAGTGTTGTGGTGGCTGACCATGCAGCAGACGGTCATTTTCCACCAAAGGACTTGGGAGCTCTGGCACAGAGAGACGGTGATAGCGTAGGAAGCCTGCCTATCTTTTTTAATATTTGCCACAACAAGTTTGTAAGTTCATCTCATAGATAAAGCTAGTTTACAATTATTAGTCCAATGACTTGAGGGCCTGCTACATTTGACCACATTGTAAAAGAAGGTTTCTAATCATTAGAAATCTGAATGAGAGCTTGGCATCTATTTGATTTTATTAAAGAACACTTTCATGGCAACCCCTTGTGTTCTATTCAGATGTCATCAAAAATCTTAGAAAAGAAAGAACATTAAATGACAGCTTACCCCTTCTCCTCCTCCATCAATATTTCTCTTTTGTAAAGAAAAAAAAAAATCTTAAAAGTTCTGAAGACATTTCAGAGAGATTGTTTAACTTGGCTTGGTTTTTACTAAGGCTTAGAACATAAGGCAAAATTTATAATTTGAAGACAAAGATTTTATTTTACTAAAAAAAAATTAAATCGGATGATTGGTTAAATGACAGGTGCTTTACATCAACAACAGAATTTCATTTCTTTTTGTGGGCTTGTTCATTGGTGCTTCAAATTCTTGTACAATTATTATGCAAAGCAATATTACCTTAGGGTGTATCTTTTCTCCAAACTTGCATAATCTTATTACACAGGAGATTTCACGTGGAATTGTTATTATTCATCAATTCAAAGACGAGCAGAAGTTATATAATAGCATGGCAGGTCAAAACACTGAGTATTTACTTAAAGTTTTCTTTTTTGTTTTGTTTTGTTTTTGTTTGTTTGTTTGTTTGTTTGTTACAGGGTTTCTCTGTGTGGCCCCGGCTGCCCTGGAACTCACTCTGTAGACCAGGCTGGCCTCCAACTCAGAAATATGCCTGTCTCTGCCTTCCAAGTGCTGGGATTAAAGGTGTGTGCCACCACTGCCTGGCTCTCCTTATAGTTTTCTTAAAAAATATTATTCTGAATGGCAACCTACAACACCCTTTAACATGACCATTAGTATGAATGCCCAGACTAGAGACATTTACCTACTATAAATTTAACTTTTATTTGCCAGATGTAATTGTAGTCTCAGAGTCTTACTGCTGAGTAAGCTCACCCTTCACAGCACTTTTTGAACTCTGGCTGGCTGGTTCAACTCAGCTGTTCTGGCTCAAACTCCTCTCTAAGCTGACTGATTCAAACTGGCTTCTCTCAGCTTCTGACTGAATTGTTCTGCTTAGCCTTAAACTAACTCTGGCAATCTGTTCTAATCTCTGGCTCCTCTTCATCCTATAACTCTTCTGTCTTCACCTGCAACCTGTCTCTAGAAAAAAAAAAGTCCCAGTAAAACTGCCTCCTGTGACCTGCAAGGATCTGCATGGAGTGAACTGACTCAACTGAATCAAACTGTTCCCTGTACTGCTCTTAAGTAGCCTCTTCCCTGTCTTATTCTTGTGAGAGTTGAGTGTATCCTATCTCTGACTCTTGTATCAAATCTTTCTTTGATTCATCACTTTGTCTGCCCCTCAATTAAAGGACACTTTCCAACACGGCTGCTTCCTTCTATAAACTAACCTAACTTTCATTTGGGATTAAAGGTGTGCACTAAGGGCATGTCTACATTCCAGCAAGATCCTACTGTAATCCAGAGCATGTCTGCAATATGGCCAGATCATATAGACCTAGAAGGTCTTTGGATGTGATCCCTTGCCAGGGCAACCATATTGCTGGATTAAAATTCCTCAACCTACACTATACTTTAATAATCAATCTCATACATGCCCAGGTTAGTGACAGCCACAAAAGCTATAATAATTATGTCTTCTGAAAAGCATAATTGTTCCCAGATTCATATGAAGTGAGCCATGAATACTTAACCACAATTAAATCTGCAAGAAACCAAAACAGAAGATGAATATCAAGTCCATATGCTAAGAAGTTCACTGGGACTACATCCTAGTAACCATGAGCCAAATGATATTGCTATGTTTTGTGATTACTCAAACTTGAGGGTTTCAAGTGCCAACTGTATTTCACACTTATTAACAATTACCTCATCTGCAGTAACTATAAAAGAATAAATTAGGAAAACCAATTCTCTTTATTTAAAATGATCAGTTCCAACATATTTAATCTCTACCTTCTATTTACATAGTTGAGCTCCTTTACAAAGCCACTTGGGAAATTTAAAAACCATACTTGCTTTCCTATTTAATTTGAACACAATGAATTTGTATGCTGATATTACTCCTTAAAACTTTATTCATATTTCTGACTTTGGCTTGATAAGTAATTTGTTTATTTCAAATGGGAGGGATCAGATTTAAATGCAACATGTAAAAGCTAATATCAGGACTGCTAAGGTTATTTTAGGAACTTAATTGAAGCTACGTTTGGTTAGTAAGACAGTATAGAAGGAAAAATATGCTATTTTTTGGAAGCAGAACTATCCTTCATGACAGACCATTTCATTTGAGTAAATATAATCTCATTAAAGATTTATTTTATTCCAAATATTAACTGTATTATAGCATTATTTACATCTATAAACATGCTGTTGGTTTTAAACATATACTCTTGTACAGTCTCCATAATCCAGCTATAGAATGCCTCTATTGTCTCTACCCGTATTCTTCTACATAAAGCCCCAGGAATATTTCCTCTGATACTCTAGTAGGTTTGTCTCTTCTCAAACCTTACAAAAAATAAAATCATAAGATAAACATTATGTGTAAACTTTTTTTCCTTCAACATATTTTTAGATTAACCCCTCCATTTTTATATATCAGTAGGAAATTAGTTACTATTTATTAACCACTACCACCATCATTATCATCATCACTATTTTGTGGTGCTAGGAATTGAACCCAAGGACCTCATGCAGACTGGACAATCACTACCTACATCTCCAAGTCATCCCTTATTGCTTTGTAATACAAAATAGTATTTTGGAGTATTTTGGCAAATGAATGACAAAATTTATTTACATAGTCAGCTGTCAGGTATTTGTGTTGCTTTCACCTTGGGGCCACCATGAAATAAGTTGTCACGAAGAATCATATAGTATATGTTTCCTTGCTTCTCTTAAGTAAAATGTCCAAGAAGCAAGGCCATATGGTAAAATATGTTAAACTTTCCAGGAAACTACCAAAATAGTCATCAAATATATGCTTTTACATTCCTACCAGCTGTATATGAGATTCTAGTTGCACTACATCCTTAGGAATGGTGAATTTTATCCTTTTAGCCATCTTCATGTGCAAGCATTGCATGGTGCTTTTAACTTGAGATTCTGCTGTTAGTGAATGTTTAATATCTCCTACTATGAATCAGTGGAAACTGTTAAGTCACACACATGTATCTATTGATCTGTTTGACTCTTCACTATAGAGTTTTATGAATGAATGCCTATTACCCTTGTGGTTTTTGAGTAACAGCGAAGAACTCTTTGGTTTGTTCACACCTGCAGATATCCTCCTATACTTTCTTCTGATGGATTAAGAATTTTACTCTTGTACTGTGATCTCTAACCCACACTGAGGTTGCTGCCGTGTTGTGCATACTTAAAGCCTGGGATTCATTTTACTTTTCTTATATGGGTTAGATTAATTCAAGATTGTTTGTTTCCCAGTGAAGAGCCCTGAACATTTTTAATTTTTATTTTTCTATTTGTATTTATGTATGATGTGGTCTTGTGTGTATGTTTAATATGTGTGGCTATGGTGTGTCTTCTGGTACATACATACTCTTACATGTGTTCTTGCCTCTTCTATATTCTTTACTGCTCACCATTGCCTCCAAGCTTCCAGAGAGTCTTTTTTCTCTGCCTCCCATCTCACCACAGAAGCACTGAGACTACACATGGGTGACACTTTGCTCAGCTTTTTCAGGTTCTCAGGATTCAAACTCTGGTTCTCAGGCTTGCAGAGTGAATGCTTTAACAAATGAGAATCTCTCCAACTCCCTGCAAGGCTTGTTTGCTTGTTTATTATTGACTAACCAGCACTTATCTAATAAGAAAGAGGACTGGGGTGTGGATCTTCAGTTATGGTGGTGAACTAAGTTAGTCCTTCTGAAATATACTTACTTGTGATGCATAATGACTTGTCAATGATGCCTGGCTGATTTGTTATTATTTAAGCATTTTGATAATATGTTTATGAATGCTACTGATCCAGAGTTCTTTGTAGGATAGGAGGACTTTATGTAATGACACAGTAATAGCAGCATCATAAATTATGTTGGAAAAAGCCCTCAATTTTTATTTTCTAAAAGATTTTTTTAACCACTGAAACATCTAAACCTAAAGTTTCCTTATCCATTTTAAAATTTGGATAAAAGATAAGACTGTGAACCATAATTGGAAAGAAAGTAGATTCTAGTTATAAATCAATATTTTAAAGTTAATATGTATACATATATATTCAGATTCTATCTTTATTAAGTTGTTTTCATAATCTATAAAAAAAGGGGGCTGGGGGATGATGTAATTATATTTTAATTTAAACAATAAATCATTAATTAAAAATATTAGTTTATCCTGTACTCTAGAAGTAACTTAGATTCATCACTAAGATTTAAGTTTCCTAAATGGATCAGCAAGATCTCAACAATGGACTGGTGGTAATGAGATAATTCTTGATACTTCTGAACCTTAGAATTTTTATAATAACATTCTCCTAGTGTTGTTTTTTCCAATGAAGTATTTCTTTCCCTGTCTTCATGAACAGACATTGTTCTATGTCTGTGGAGATTAATATTCTGCTACAATTAAAAGACAATTTTAGACAATTTCTCTCTCTGCTCCTCCTCCTTCCCTCTCTCCCTCCTGTATGTTCTTCTGTCTGAAAACTGTAGCTGGATTAACCTGCCTAAAACTCTACTCTTTCTATGTATAACTTAGTGGGATTATGTAACTTCATCTCTGTTTTCTTCTCCCTTACATTCTTATTGGATATTATATCTATGCAGAAAACAGGAGTATCTGGTGAGTCTGTCAACTTTCCTTTGATAACGAATGCTTTCTTTTTTCCAGTGTTCTGGTAGTTTACATTAGGAGTTGTTCTATGCCATTATCAATGTATGTAAGTCTAACATGAATCATATTTAAATAAGACACATATTATTTATGTCTGTGTCTCTAGTGTGCAGCTTTCTTCATTGTTTGCTTCCTGCTGGCTGGGTTATACCATTTTTTTTCTATTTTGAACAAATCCTTTAATTATGTGAATATTCACTTTCTTCTTATTGAAAGTCCACATTTATCACTTGGAATTAGTCATTTCCTGTCTTACTCATGCTCTTGCCAATTTTTCAATTTCTAGAAAATTAGTCACCTCTCACATAGTCTTTGTTGAGTTATTTTTATACTAATGAAAGCACATGCTAAAAATCCTAAACTTGGTAGCTGGTATGTCTCTGACTCTTTTGCCTGCTCTTGGGACTCTCTTCCTCCTGTCGGGTTGCTGCATTCAGCTAATATGAGTGTTTTTACCTTATCTTACTGTATCTTGTTTTGTCTTGTTTGGCTGTTTTCTCTTGGAGGGCTCCTCTTTTCTGAAGGAAAATGGAGGAGAAGTAGAGCTAGGGGAGAAGGAAGGTGGGGGAAGGTGGGAAGAATGGAGGGAGGGGAAACTGTGGTCAGAGAAGAATTTATTTTCAACAACAAAAACAGAAAGAAAAGGAGAAAAAGAAACAGTAAATGAAAACTTCCTCCTATATAAATATCAGTAGCAAAAAAAAAAAAAAAGGTATCAAATTAACCTGAACTTACTATGAACATAATTTCACTACCACTTAAAAGGAATATATTTAAAATTATATTATTTATACCTATTCCTCAAAAACATCACTTAAATTTCTTAGTCATTGATCAAAAACAGATGTAAACAGATATCTATATTATAAAAGCACACTTGTATCTCATTCTGTAGAAAGGAATCTACACACACACTCCTCAACTTATTTGTTTGGTGTTAATACTTAATTTATTTACAATGTAAACCCACCGATAATGGGAGACTCAAGGGTGGTACTGCTTGTGAATGCCTGCTACTGAGAAAGGAGAAGATAAGAAGAAAGGTACCAAGAGTCTCAGAAGCAAGACCTGACCAGAAAAGGACTGACAATAAAGAATCTCTAAAGAATCTGCTGGTTAAAGACAAGATGTAAGGCAAATTTTAAGACATGCATCCACTTTCTTCCCAAATTCCTAGCTCTCTGAAAAAAAAAAAAAGTAGTTTAAAGATTCAGTTCCTGGTTTTGCCTATATGTCAGTCCAGTGTCATGGATTCAAGTACAAAACTACTGTTTACAAATTGAGGGTGAAAGTAGAGAAACAAAAATATCTCAGGACCCCTGAACTTCAATTTCTACCTCTAGTGGTACTGTGATAAGAAGCCAGAAAGCACAAGTTTGAGTACAAAGCATTCATAAGAAATCATCTCTCTGAATTCCCTATGTAAGGGTGGTCCAGACAACTGGTCTGCCCTTTTGAACTATGCTAGATGGTACATGAAGTATATCTCATTTATATGAGTTAGGAACAATACTATCTATTATTTCTATAGGCTACAGTTCTAGGAAATTATACATACTCTTTACGGGACAACTCTTACTTTTCCTTCTTTTCTGCTTCCATATAGACAACTGTAAAATAAAAATGTTCTTGGTTGGTGTATGTGTAAATATATATGTGTGCATGTGCATGTGTGTACTGTACTGAAAAACAGGAAAGATTTTATATGTTTAACAAGATACATCAAGATCTTCAATATTCCCATAATAAAATTAGTATTGCAAATTACCAATCTATTATATAACAATATATTCCTTGTCATGCCCATCTGTATATGATATTTTAGTTCATCTTGAAGGAAATAGCTATTCATTTATATAAAAGTTAAGTTTAGAACAACCAAGTATACAATTGAAATTTATATGTGTTAACTAAACTACAAGAAGCTAACAAAAGCTGGGGAAGCATTTTACACTAAAAAGCACAAGAATACAAGTTAGACATTAAATCTGTTAGGTCAGCAGGAAAATGGCAACTCCAGGCTGTAATAAAACTAAAAAGATATAATAAGAAAATAAATTGAAGATTTTGAGCAGTCTGTTTTAATATTAATGTAGCCAAAGGAAGGTTGGGGGGCACAGAGATGCTACAGAACTGAGAAACAGATGGTTTACACTGAATTTGATACTTCTGGGTGACTTCCAAAATTTGCATTATTGGCTAGAGAAAATGGCATGTTAAGGATGGCTATCAATTTCTTTCTGAAGTGAGGAAACAGATTTTACTACAAGCATTAACAAGATAAGCCTCAAAGCATATAGATATATTTATTATTTCAATCAGTCCATACCCAAAGACAGCCCATGCTAATACAGAATGCAGTGCTCATGTAAAGATGAAATACATTAACAAAACTAAAGCCTGGATGACAATGTGATTTAATCATTACTCGGGAAATTAATATGAACAGAGATAAACAATATTTTAAAGTATTTAAGTATACTATGACTCATTCATGGAAAGAAAATTGGAAGACTCTTAAGAACACATTTGATGTCAGTTAAGAAATTCTATCTCTGCAGAACGTATTTTGCTGATCTTATGTACTTCATAAAATAATTTGGTGACTTTGTTTTCTAGTAAAAAAAAAAATCTGGGTTGTTATAAAGTATGTATGAGGCTACTAATGTCAAATACATTAATTTGAGTATTAATATGCAAAGAACTAATACAAAATAAAATAACCATTATGTGTTCCTTTAAGAAACTGCCCAGTTCAATGGTCTTAGTTTATAATATTTATGTTCCATTTACTACATTATAGGTAATTTTCCAACCTGAAAGTGTCTTCAACTATGTTATTCATCACTATGAACATTGTGGTGTGAACACTAGGCAAGAGGAAACGGTTCTGGGTATAGGCTTATGATGTAAAACTTCTGGGTCAGTCTTTATATCAAGGTCCATCATTGAGCAAGCTGATTTTAAGTAAATAGATGGTAACCTGATCTTAAAGTTAATAACTTGGGAAGTAGGAGGGCTCTATTTTGCGTTTGTATTACCATTATCTAAAGCATTGTGTGGCATGTACAACGTTCAAGTACTCAAGTTCTAGATTTAACATCTTTTCTATGTTCAAAAGCATTCAATAAATGCATTTTGAATGAAATATTTTACTAATTTATAGTATCCAAAGGCAACAACATTTCTATACCCTCTAAAATCAAATCGTTAATTAGTGAGCAAATTAATGACTCTAGGTAGTTTTAAATTTTCTTGGCTTTCTTGCAACAATAACAATGAAGAATAAGTGGAAAAGAGCCTTGGAGATACAGCAGGGTAAGTTTTAAAACCACAGCACTTCAGCTTATGTGGCATTTTCACCATATACCTGAATTTAATGAAATATTCCTTATATAACCCAAACATCTTAATTGCAATACCTAAGCCATATCGTGTCTCCCCAAGATATTCAACACATGCCTGGGAAGCCACCTGTCTAAGATACTTAAGTAAAACTTGCATAGGACTAAGATAGCAGAAGTTTCTGATTTAACATATTTGATTTTTGATTCATTCCCCACTCTCAACATGGACTTTTCTAATAGTCAATCATTTCATCTCCTAGAAAAGAAAGTTTTCTGCTCCTTAGCTATATAGTCTCATTATCTGACTATCGCTTTGAAGTGTATATAACTCTGGCCAAACAAAAGTATTTCAAATGGATCTGAACTTAATACTATTAAATCTGTCACAACATCTGGAACATCATTTTGTTTAAAATCAAAGCCTCTTTCTTGATCATCCTGCATCTAACAGCTTCTAGGTGATGTCTAAGCACCTCCTCAAGCAGGTCAAACCTGAGGGCA
This sequence comes from Montemys delectorum, assembly GCA_019843815.1. NCBI lineage: Eukaryota > Metazoa > Chordata > Mammalia > Rodentia > Muridae > Montemys > Montemys delectorum. The sequence continues at coordinate 9,875 of JADRCD010212562.1, forward strand.
CTGAGCCTCCAGACTCCCAACAAGGCTGGTCAGGCAGATGGACCATCTGGTAGCTTCTCCAATCAAGTTTTAACCCACTACCGTTGGGATTCAGCAAAGCTGTCTCCTAACACCATCCTTTCTAGGGTAATTTCCCTAGCTCCAGGTGTCTTTATAGGTCATTTTATGTCTTCATAGTTGCTCTTCATGCATGGCTTATTAATCAATGATGTTAAATTTTTTCTGGAACATTAAGCAAAAATCATTAGCAATAAATGTTAAGAAATGGCTAGAGTCAAAACAAAGACACAAGGAAATTGGTTGAAATAAGATAATAAATATAGATTAAAACATTTTTTGGAAGACTCTAAGAGCCAAAGTGATACTACATAAAATGAAGCTTGAATTTGGGCGAGCAAATGGAAAAGCTGAGTAATCCCATTCCATGCCAAAAACAATATATGAAAATTCACCCACCCTCTCTCTCTCATTATGTATGAGGGTGTGTGTATGTGTCCGTCTGTCTATCTGTCTCATCTGATATATAAAAGGAGATAAGATAATGGTCTCAGAGCTGGAGAGCTATCTCAGAGATAAGATGCTCTGAATTCAGCCAGGCATTTGTGTTCATTACAATAATAATCAAAACCTCAACGGGTTCTGTAAGTTGTAAGCATGAACTTAAATCCGGATCTGAAACTATATAGCTGATGATATTCAAATGATAAATTCTTCTAAATTAAAATTTAAAATAATGAATCAATGCTAGTTGGATATGATGAGAAAGATGGTAAAAAAAATTCTAGTATTAGAAACACACTAAAACAATGGTGAGTAAAAACACTTTAAATTTTATGAAAAGGCTTGTGATGCATGTCTGGTGGTACAGCACTTCTCTAGCATGTGCAAAGCCTGGCTTCAGTCTCCAGTACAGGACAAATGGGCCCTAGGTGCACACTGCTAACATAGGTGGAGGCAGGAGTTCTCTTCAGCCACATAGTAAGTGCAAGCCTAGAATTCATGGAACCATGTCTCAAAGAATGAGGAAAGTTGTGAACAAGAAGGTAAGTACTACAGAAAGAAAGACACTAAATAAAAAGGCATCAGTGAAAAAGAGGGAGAAAGAGGCAGGGTGTCACTGGGCTGTGAATAGGAGCAAAGCACAATGATATAGATGTGTGAAATGTCAGTCAATGGGATAAAGAGAATAAAAAAGAAAAATCTCATACTAACTTGTAAGAAAAATAACAGAAGAAATAGTAATAGTTCAATTAAACTAAATTATTGCTTCAATATTACCAAAATCCTAGTTAATGTCTTTACTACATAAAAACAGGACATGAGAGAAAGAATCAAAGGAGAAAAAAAGATCTCTGGAGAAAAAAGAGATTAGCCAATAACTATTGTTAGACATATGTTTAAGGGACTGTGGAGAATTAACATCTTTAAATTTCTCCTTACTTACTACAGCCCTTTTGTGATTAGTCCTTATAATAGGAAAAATAAGCAATTTCATTTAAATAATTTTCAAATGAAAATAATAGTAAATGTAATACAAAAAAAGTTATTTAGAGACTTTACCACTTAAGACTTTAAAATCAAAAGTGGAATGAGTTTGGGGTAATGGTAGCTATAAAAATATTTTAAGGGATTCTTTAATAATACATTTCTGAAATATTCAAAAGGGCTTAAAAAGTGAATCTTAGCTTCTTTCTAAGTACATTTTGCTCAAAACCTGTTTTGCTCTCTTATATTTTCCATGGCTCAGTCCATGTCTAGACTCTTCACTGAGGTATGACCACTGTAGCTAGGTACCATCATAAAACTGATAGGAACATCAGTTACTCTCAAAAATCTTGTTCTCATTATTAAGGCTGCTCCTTCAAGTAACAAATAATATACCCTAAATAATACATAAACTGGTAAGGACTTAAGGCAGAGGCAGGGGAGAAGAGGAATGTGATCGCTAAATTTAAAACTATACAAGTTGGAAATAATTCCTGAATGCTTTTCCATACTGTGTTAAATTAGAACCTCTCCTGGAACTGCTAGAACTTTCAACCAAAATCAAATCTGCTGCTGGGCAGACTTGAATAGCAGCTAACCCCCACCAGTGATCAAAGTGACCCAGCCAGAACTCCAGCTGCTTATGTTATTTTGAATAAAATTTCCACTTTAAAAAAAACATAGATACAGCCAATGAAAGTTCACTTAAAAGTATTCCATGCTATTTAGGCAAAAATGGCCAGACTTGAAAAACAAGGAGGTAGTTGCTACATTGTGTTAGACTTTCTGTGATACTCCTTGCCAGAAGCACTGAGACAGAGAGGACCTCGCCAGTACTAGGGAGTTAAGACTGTGACCTCAAAGGAGGAAACTCTGCACTCCACTCTCTACGCTTTCTTCCTAAATGACTGTGGTCCCTTTGATCTTCAAAACAAGTCCAGTCTAATTGCGAACGGTGAGGAAGAAACTAACATCTGAGATCTCAATCCTGAAGCAAAAAGCTAATATTCTTCCCTGGAGCCATTGGTGTCTTAGTGTTCTATTGCTGTGAAGAGACACCATGACCAAGGCAACTCTTCTGAAAGAAAGGATCTAATTAGGGCTGGTTTATAGTTTTAGAGGTTTAGTCCACTTTCATCCATAACACACATGGCACCAGGATGTGAGCTACACAGGTAGACAGACAGACAGACAGACAGACAGACAGACTGGCAGACAGACAGACAGACAGACAGAGACAGACAGAGAGACATTGGGTTTGGCTTGGGCTTTTAAAAACTCAAAGCCCACCTCCATTGACATACTCCTTCAACAACGTTGTTCTTACTCCAACATCAGCACACCTCTTAATACCTGGTGACTAAACATTGAATTATATGAAGGCCAGGCCATTCTTATTTAAACCACACAACTGCTCAGGAGCCTCTTCTAGACCCCCTTCTCTGTAGAAGTAAATAGAATAAACACCACATGCTCTAAATACCCTTAGCAATGATAGAAAAGTCTCTCACCTGGTCACAGACAAAGGACATGCAGTGTCAGGGGAATATAATACATTCTTGCTTGCAAAAAACATAAAGAACTCTCATTTTCTAAGCCTAAATTCTATAAAAAGTACTCTGATGCTAAGCCCTGACCTTTTATTTACCTTTCTGTTTTAAATTATGACTTCCCAAGAGATTCTTAAAACCTAAGTGTCAGGATTGAAGGAGCTCATATCAAAAATAACAGGCAGGACATGACCAACAAGTCACTTTAGGTGCTGTGAAAGCTGAAAAAGGGGTCACTTGAGTAGCAGAGGTAAAAATAATGGAGCACACAGGAGAAAAATGAAGAAAAATATACTGTGACATAAAATTAGAATATGTAAATACACTCTCTAGAACTAAAATAAAGTATAACTGACTTAAAATTCAGCTAAGAAAAAGTCAACAAGGAACAAGCAATTTAGTGTTCTAAGATATAGCATAAGCAACTTTAAATGAGAGAAAGAAAAAGAGAGAGACAGAGAGAGAAAGAGAGGCAGAGAGAGCACAAACTAGCAACCTAGGTAGGTCTGCAGTATAGAGATGGTGCTTTTAATCTTATTAAGGCTGCAATCAAACAAATGAAGATGTAATAGTCAAAGAAGCAATAAAGGAATAATTTCTTAATCTTAATTTATGCTCAAATTAAAAAGGCTTGCTTACTTAAAAATGAGTGAGTCTAAGCAATACATAGAGAAAGAACACTTAGTAAGCTTTTGCTCTGAGGTTAAAGCAAACAGTTTACTAGTATCTAGATGTGGGCTGTGCAAAGGCAGATATTCATGAGGAACCACATTATCAGCAAGCTGTTCAATTTTAACATCAGAAGCTAAAAGATATTGGCCCAACCATCATGATGAAAGAAAAGAACTGTGAACAAAAAAAAAATCTGATTATCTATGAAGATATTCCTTAAATTCCTTAAATTGGAAAAAAGAATACTTAGAGAACGGAGGTGCTCATTTATTTTTTAAAAGTATCCATTTTAGGGAAAGCTGAAAGAAGCTGAGGAGAAAAGACCTTAGATGAAATGCCCAACAGTAGGGAGAGGGAACTTATAGAGCCCACCTCCGGCAGGAAGACAGAGCATCAAATGAGAGAGAGAGGGCCATCCCACTGTCAGAACTCTGACCCATAATTGTTCCTGTCTGAAAGAATTACAGGGATGAAAATGGAAAGGAGCCAGAGTAAAAGAAGGTTCAGCCACAGGCCCAAAGTGAGATCTAGCTCAAGGGGACGTCCCAAGGCCTGACATTATTACTGAGGCTATGGAACACTCACAAAACCCAACAAGCAACTGAAAGAGTCAGATGCAGATATTTGCACCCAACCAATGGACAGAAGCAGCTAACCCCTGTTGTTGAATTAGGGAAGGCTGAAAGAAGCTGAGGAAAAGGGCGATCCTGTAGGACCAGCAGTCTCAATTAATCTGGATTCCCAAGATCTCTCAAACACTGGACCACCAAACAGACAGCATACACCAGCTGATATGAGGCCCCCAACACACATACATCAGAGGACTGCTGGGTCTGTAGTCATTCAGAGATGATGCACCTAACTCTCAAGAGACTGGAGGCCCCAGGGAGTTTAATGGTCAGGTGAAGTGGGGGATGGGGACATCCACATGGAGACAGGGAGTTGGGAGGAGGTATGGGATGTGGAACAGTCAGAGGGTGGATGGGGGGAATCAAATATGGAGTGTAAAAAAATTAATTAATTAATTAAAATAAAAATAAATAAATAAAAGTATGCATTTAACCACTTTGCACATAATATGAAAAGCTAACCAGTTTATTTGCACTAGCTTCAGCCATTTTTGTACTGTGACTATGTATAATTTTATAATATATATAATTGTACTATAGCACTATGTAATGTATGTTCTAGACCACACAATATACTGTAACCATTTTTGCTTTAAGTAATTAAATAACTTTAAAGGTACTATAACACAACCAGAGGAGTTGGGCCTTTTGCCATACCATAGGTAAATATTGGGATAGGACTTCAACATCAGTCCATTTTAAAATTCATTCTATTTTAAACTTAATACTTCCTTAGACAAAGGGGTTATTATTTCTTTCAATTTAAGAAATTATGCAGCTAGCCATTGTTGGTAATAAAACTATGGTACAGTGGACATTTATTAGACATTATAAGGAAAAGCATGATAAGGGGCTGGAAATATTACCAGTGGAAGAGTAATTCCAGGTCATGTTTGATGACCTGGATATAATTTAAGCACCAAAAGAAAAGGAAGGATAACAGAAAACTGTGGTTATTATTGAAACTATACCAAATATAAAAGCAAACAGAACATGCTTTGAGGCACATAGACAAAGTAAGCACCCAGAAGACACTAACTCTGGTGATGAGTAGTGAACACAGCTAAAATTAAGTAATACATTGAGACCTTTAAAAGAATCTACATGAACTCCACATGGGACAAATCTAAAGGTGATTTTATCAGTTTTACAACTCAAGTTTTGCACATACTAGTCAAGTACTCTGCAGCTAAGTCCCATCCCAACACTATTTTTAATAATGTATTAATTAAATAACATGCATGATAAATTTACCAAGAGTAAAAAAATCAAATTTTATTAGGAGGCTCTCTATAAAACTGATAATATATACTTATTAAGAAACCAACAATTCACTTTGTGTCTTTGTAACTTCAAGATGTCCTAGAAACTGAATTAATCAAGACACTAGGATACTATGAAAAGAACTGACAGGTACTTGTGTCACTTAAAAACAAGGTTGTATTGTGAGCAATGGATCACAAGACAACTTCATCACTGCTGATATCACAGGGGTTCTTACACAAACGTAGATGGTATTGTCCATTATATGCCTAAGCTCAATGGGTTAGGTAGGCTATTGCTTGTATGCTACAAACCTATACATCCTGCTACTATACAAAATACCACAGGCATATATAACATAATGGTAATTATTAATATAGACAAACATATGAAAATGTATAAAATATAGTATGAAAGATAAAAATGGTACGTGGGCCACTCAAGGGCATTTACCATTATTGTAGCTTGCAGGACTATAGGCTGTGCTGGGTGATTCAGTGAGTGTTATTATTGTACATTATTGTAGATTTGAAAGCACTGTGAACTTAGGCTACAACAAAGGTATTTTTAAATTCCTTAATAATAAATTCACATTTTCTTATGGTAACTTTCATACTTTATAAACCTCTTAACATTTTACTTTCTTAATATTTTCATAATAACACATGTATTAAAACACATGCTGAACAACCATAAAAATTCTTTATGTCCTAATTCTATAATTTTTTGTTTAAATATGTTTATTAATAATTAATATATAAACACAAACAGGTTTGTTGATGGTAGCATTGTCACAAATATGTGGTCAATGTGCTGTA